>CAJVPQ010000087.1:0-40508 GCA_910591825.1 Funneliformis caledonium
GCCTGCGAATAATTGCATAAATTTTGTAGTTTGTAAAATTTTTTTTTTACTTAATTAAGTAGACTAAAAATTTTATCTGATATGTAATAATAGTCAAGTAATATAATATTATATTTATTTTGCCAATCCTAATTATATTTAATAAATTTTTAGTATAAAAATCAAAATTTAAAAAATTCGCAGGCAAATTTGCCTGCTCTACAGTTTAAGGGATAATGTGATCTTTTTACAACCCGGGGATATATAGAATTTTTAATTATTCTAACAAATTACGCCACAACACGTGACATCGAGTAAAATAAAATTTATTTCACCTTAAATATTCTAAAAGGAATGGAAACCGCCAACTAAAAATGTTTTTGATGATAATTAGATACGAACACCTTTAATTCATATTTAACAAAGTAAAATTTGTTTTTTTCTGACAATTTTATCCCTTCTATTGCAAAGCTCTCAGATTTTATGGACATTGCACATATATAATTCAATCATTTAAATAATTTAACTTGTTGCCTAAGAGCCTTTAAAAATAATAAAAATATTTAAATATCAGCATCCATGGTCGGACCGGTCCAAATAGACCGTTTTCTTTGACAGAAGTCAGTCTTAAAACTGAACTTGAATTGGTCTGGATAAATCAAAAGTTTAGTTTTGTTTGATTTCTTATATTATCACCGCATATTATAGTTTTGAGATAAAACTCATTTTAGCAAAGAGTATGGCAAAAATAGATTCATTATAATTTCGGTGGATCATCAAAACCTAAGGGTTATGCCGCAACCTTAATCGCAATTAGGTCTCATAAGAATTTTATATAATGATTCGTTTGTAATTACCAGCAGCTATTATTTTTACTGTGCGGCCTGTGTGCGCCCGCACAGATTTAAATAATTTGCGCATACTATTTTTGGAAAGGTTTTACACATAATTATTATGTCGTACAATTTCCGCATAAAGTTTAGGAAATTGTGCTATTTGCGTAGAAATATACAGAAAAAATATTTATAAATTCGGTCATCCACACCACCACTTTTCATTCGGGGAACTTGGAATTTTCGTTATGTAATCATATTTTGTCACATATTTATTGGTGCTAGGTTACCGAATAATAAATCCGGCAACCATTTACATATCTGGGGTTATTAACAAACATCGCAAATATTATTTATTTATTTATTTATGTAATTATGGAAAACAGCGCGAACTTAATTTGACATAGTTTTAAACAAAATTCACGATCTTATGAACTGAAAGAATTTTTTTTTTTTTATACACTTTTTACCACAAAATAACATGAAATTTAGTTTTTCTGCTTCACACAATATTCAGACTGCAACGATTTGTCAATATCAATACAATTCAACTAATAATGAGAGTATTTCCTAACCACCAAAACCTGTATTCTTTTACTAACGAAAAATAAATTTACCTTGTCTATCGAATATTCAATACTTTCAATACTCCATGTACAACATCTTTGAGATCATATTTATAAAGAAGCTTGTGAAACTATTTCACATGGCAGATTATTTAATTATATATTTATTTAGAAGTATATATTAAAAAAATATTTTCTTTAAAAAGCAAATGGTTTGTAATCAAATACAAAGTTACATGTACGAGCTAGCCAATCTGAAAAATATAATGCTAGAATAATTTTCATTATTACCCCACACTTAACATCATTTTTTTACTTCCACCTTGCTCAAAATGTGAAAATACCGATTGAATCTGTCGATGGATATTCTTGAGCAAGCGAATTAAATTTCTAATTGGGTGAATTCGAAAACTATAATAAATATGTAAATCTGGACAATTATTTTTTTGTTTTAGATTTAGATTTAGTCACGTGTTTGATGGGTTTGTCGATCATTTCCAAAGCTTTTGAGTACAAGATTCAGCCAAAATAAACTATCGATGTGCTGCAAGATGTGGGATGATTTTTGCATGAAAATGGGCGTTTTTTTTCATAAAAATTTTACACCTTCCCCCCATTATTTTTCAGTTATAATAATGTGGTCAGTCATTTAAAAATTGTCAGGTCAAGGGTAATTAATATCTTGCGAAAATAAATAGAGGGAGGGTTAAAGATTAAATTAAATCAATCCCTCGTTCAAGTTTTTTTTTTTTTTATTTTATTTTAATTTATATTTATTTACGTACGTTATGTTTGTCATTGGCGTTGATACGCTACATGTTCACGCATTGACCCTTATTAGCGATCTTCATACAAACAAAAAAAATAAATAAAAAATAACATTGTTCCATTGTCTCGGATTCATGACAGTTATGTACGTTACGTGAACTTTTTTTCAATAATTGTTACAAATTTTTTTTTTTCTGTTATATAATCATCAAAACAATTCTTGCTAAGCGCATTATTTATATACGTAATTAAATTAAAGGATTTAAAAAGGAAATAATGAACAAAGATAGCGATGGGCTTAAGATCAGTTCAGCACAAATGATATTACAATAAATTGTAAAAAGCTATAAAAGGAGAATTCACGAGTAGTAAATTCAAACTTTCATATTTCCAAAACCTCGAATTAATTAAAATAATCATAAAAATACGTCGAAAGTCCTATAAATTGACGTGTCAAGATGGGCTGATATTGCCAAAATCTTTATTTCAAAACCGGTGTGTTAATAGTAAATTATGGACCCAATTTTATCGATGTGGCCGTATGACAAAATTTATTTGCAAGAAAAGTCATAATATCAAGATATTTTATGCAAAAATTTGCCGAATTTGGAAATAGAATTGATTTCATTTTGGTAGTTTCATTTACCAATTGGCTATATCCATATAAAAATGTTTCTGCTGTAACCTCATGGAATGATTTGATTTAAAACATTTAAGTTATCACGTTCCCTTCCAGACCACCCTCATTCCAGAAGAAGCATACCCCCAAAGGATGGTTTTAAAACAATAAACAACTTAATGTGAGCGAGGGCAATCCTTATTCACCCCTAAGTTCTTATTCTCTTCTTACCGACCCGTTATATAGCAAAACTTTAACCATAAGAGAAAGATTTTATTTAAACAAAAATTTTAATGAAATAATCATAATGATAAGTGGTTCCCATTTTCATCCCAAGTTTTGCATCAGAATTGATTTGTTTTCACCCTTCTTTTAAGAATTAAATAGGTACGAATGTAGTCCATGTGATTAGTTTTTGGAACGTTCGAATTCTATTGGCATCAAATTTTTCTATTTAATTTAAATTCTGCCAATTCTTGATAAAATATCTTGATATTATAGCTTTTCTTGCAAGCAAATCTTGACGTTAGTATAAATCAATAAAAGTGTGTCCTAATCACCCTCATTTAGCATCTTCGGCACAATGTAATTAATTTATAAAATTTTTAAAATAGTTAATATAATAATTCTTAATGATAAATTGGGAGATTCGTTTTATGTGATTGCTTTGTTTAAAATCTATTTTGAATATTTTTATCACCTAGGAATTTTTTAAATTTTTTTTTTTTTTAAGCTCTTCTCAATATTTATTTATACTTGTGCTATCGACGATTCAACTTAAATTACTTATAGATTTCCCACTAAAAATATTTGAATACATAAACAAAATTTTTTTTTAAAGTATGGCGATTTTGATCTTTTTTTCTGTGGTGTGATGTAGTGTAACGGAACTTTCTAAAGTTCTAAAATTATTATTTAATTTTCATATAATGGAACACACCTTTTCTTAATATTTAAAAAAAATTCAAATTTTTGTGTGTGTGTTTTTGTATTCAGTTCTTTCGTTTATGTATTTATAAATAATTTGTAATGTAAGCAGAAGGTTTTATTGTGTAAATGTTGTGTATAAATGAAGTAATATAATATCAAATTAATCAGTGTTGCCTCAACGTCAGCGCTCGACACTTTCGCAATGTCAATATATTAAACTAAATAAATGCCAAACAATAATAAACTCTAATTAATTAAAACTGCGCAATTACAAAAAATTGAATAATAAAAATAATAAGAAAATCGGAAATTAAAGAATAACGAAGTTACAAATACGAAATTTAAAATGTTAATAAGACGAAAGCGAAAATATCGAGAGGGGGTTAAAGGAAGGATTTTGAAGTGTATGTATGCAAAATATAATAAGGGTGAGCGTGGAATGTTAAGTTGTTTAAGGATTTCCGGCTTGCATTTATAAAAAAAAATAATTATTAGGCCAGCCTGGCATCTGACATTGTGTCATACTGGCAACCTTGACGATTTACATGCGAAATTATGGAGTTTCCGGGTGAAATTATATGGCGATCTCGATAAATTTGCTTAACATTATCAAAGTAGAAAATTCAATTTTTTAATTATAACTGAAGATTTTGCGAATATTTGGATAAATCCATCATATGTAATGAACTTTACTTCTTTAATTGTAAAAAGGTTGATAATTAAAGATTTTCAAAATTTGGAGCTGAACATCCATCTTCAAAACAGATAAGGAATGCATAAATCATTTATTGATATGTTCGGTTACATAAAATAACAATAAAAAAATTTTGGGTTGTCTCTACTGTTACTATATATAAAGGAAAAAATATGAATAAACCGTGAATTGCTCATTTTTTGAAAGAAAGTTATTTTTTTAATACAATCCTCCATAATAAAGGAAATATATTCTGAAAATAAAAGCAAGTTTAAAATATAAAGATTAAACCAATTAATTGTTATTATCTTGCTGAGAAGTAGGAGATGGATTATTATCGTTTACATTTGGTTGAATTGACTTGTATTATTCATGTCATTATCAATAAGGTTTTCACTCCCAACATTTTATATTAGCGCCAAATAATCAATAAGGGATCGTCAAGTAAATTTCAACGGGTTTGTTGTTGTCAATTCGATTCCAAAAACATTCAAGTTTAAATGCTGAACTATAGCCGAATATGGAACCATTTCACAAGCTATGTGATAGATTCTTTGATCATTAGGATATTGAAAATAAAATACGAAAACATTATTCAAATTAAGATAATTATAAGACGAGTAAAAGTGATTGCTTAACAATTCTTTTGTTAGTTCTTCAAAAGTTACTTTTTTTACAATAAACAAGATAAAGGCAAGAGTACTCTCACTGGAAGCTGAAGCGTCTTGTATAGCATTAATATTTGATGAACCGTTGCCACCTTGAGTATCAAGTGAAGTAGACATTATGAATAGTTTTTGTTGCTATTATCTTATTCTGCTGCGCTAGAATTTTTTTTAAATAAAAAATTGATTCTGATTCAGTTGTTTTTTAATTTTGTTTTAAACTCAATGCTGCGAATACTTCGTTTAAAATTAATGGATCGTCGATCTATTTCTCTCCTACTGGTTTTTATAGTTGATTTAATATGGGTTGAATGGTTTAATCTTTTTTTTAATAATGTCTATTTGGTATTTATCATTTATTCGAAGATTTATTATTATTTTTTTTTTTTGAAGCTATCTTTCGCATTATTTATATTTATGTATTTTAAAATCCTTTTACAATTTGTGCCCATACCCACTTAGGTCACTTTATTTATCACGCCGCGTCACGCCACTGTTAACTAAGTATTCTGACTTCGACTCGCATAAACCAATTTATGCTTGTAAACAGTGGAATGAATAATTTCTTCTTAATTCGTAAAATTAAGGTACCACATATACTTTTTCCTATAATAAGTGATCCCTGGAATTTGTTACACTATAAAATCTTGCGGAGGGCTGTCGCAGTTACCGTTTCCGTTTTTTGGGCGGGTGGTTTGGTATATCCAGATTTTTGATTTCTGTTCCAATGAATTATGTTAATGATGTCTTAACGACTTAACTTCGCACAGTTAAAATGTGTGACGGGTTATACCGATTATATTGTTTAACGAGGTAAAGCCAACAAAGCGTCCATCAGTCGTTAAACGATGAAAAATATATATATTTATATTAGAAGTGAACAAAGAAATATTTATATATATAAAATTTTTCGTCTCGATTCAAGTTACGAATATCGAGAAAAAGGTGGGTGAAGAAATATAATTTTACCCCTTGATGTGTCTCGATTAAAAACTGAATATCGAGAGAAAGGTCGGTGAAGAAAAAATATAAATATATTTATTTATAATTTTACGCTCGCTTAAAAACGCAATCGAGAAAAAGGTGGTTTTTATAAATAATTTCTCTGTCGATCATCCGATCATTTCCAAACAAAATATTTGTCCCGCATAAAACCTAGCTAATTACTCTTTATATTAGAGGCAGGAAGATCACCGACCAACATAAATTAACTTTTGTTTCTCTGAAATTTGTTTATATTTGGTTATTTAATATAAAAGTTCGGTATCATTTACTGCGGATATCATAAATTTTAGTATCGATTCAAGTAAACTATGTAGTTTATTTATTTTAAAACCCAAATAAAATTTCTGAATATTTTTTTTTTTTGAATTAAAATTAAAAACAAATGCGTTTTTTTTTAAAAAAAATAAAAAAAATAAATAAATAAAAAAATAAAGTATTTTCTAAATAGTGGTATCCTTAATCTTTTTTTTTTTTTTTTTTGCTTAAATAAGTTATATATATATTATTATTTTTTTATTTTTTAATTACTTTTTATATTATTTATATTTATTATAACACATTTTAATGATATTACAGGTTCTAAAATTTTTTACTTAGATTTTAATTTTTTTTTTATTTTTTTTTTATTTTTTTTTTTTACACGACATAAGTATTAAATTCTATTAATATTATTCCTCTCATTAGTTTTCCATTCAAATTTAAACAGAAGTTTTACTTTATAATAAAATTTATAAAAAAAAAAAATAAATATTAAATAGTAACTTTTTGTATTCATCTAATAAAAGTATTTTTATTCAAGTAAGAATTAAAATTACATATATTACTATATTTAAAATATTTAAATATAAAAAAAATTTATAAATGAAAATTTGTATATGTTTAACGTTGATTGACTCAATTTGGCTAAAAAGATCAGATCATTAGCATTGCGCTACCCAATATCTATATTTAACTATTTTGTATCGCATGTACGCACCAATTTTTATATAGAAACACAAATCCTCGAAATATATGAAATGGTCCCTTTTCCCAGCACTCACCCACCCCAAATTGTTTTAAAATAAAATAAAACAAAATTATTTTAGAAAATTATTTTCTTTTTGTGACGTAACTTGTTAAAAGTACAAAAGCAAAAATGCTTAATTGGATATTTAATATATAACAAACCTATCGCTAGATATTAAATTTGCTAAGAAAGTTTTAAAATAATTATCATTCATATTTTATTTTTATATAAAAAAAAAAATTTTTTTAATAATTCCTAATTTAAAACTTTTTTTTCGTGTTTTTCGCACATTTTGTTGTAAGTATCATTTCGAATAAAAGCTGATAGTTAAATAATTAATTAGTCGAAAAACCTACCTGCTGACTACAAATTTTCAACTCTAAATAGAACGATTTCATACATAAAACTTCTTAACCTCAGCAAATCGGAAAAATAATATTCGTAATCTATCTTCATGAACGATACTATTGAAATGATGCCTTTATATTTAGATGTAATTGCCTATGGATATCAATAAGTGACAAATTTTGATGAGTACGCAAAAAAAAAAAAATAAATAAAATAAATGAATAAAGGAAATTGTGCAAAGATAAAATAAATTTTGTAAGTATTGAGAAAAAAAGATTTTTATGATTGTAATAAACATGTCCATAGGGATGTAACCATGGTCAATAAATAAGGACCTTTATTCAAAAAAGGAACAACTTGTTTAGTATAAAAATGGTTGTTCAAGACGAGACTAATGTTAACTAATAAAAGACAAAGCTTTGCAGTAGCGATTTCTACCTACTGTATATATGCATTAATTTGAGTAAAAAAAAAAAAAATTTAAACCTGATAAAAAAGTAAAGCACAAGTTTAAGTAATAATTTTCAAAAATAAATCGTATTATATGAACATGCTTTTATACTCTAAATAAATTGGTTTTAAACGAGCAAAAAATTAGGCATGCCGGAAGTCGATCAAAGAATTATTTATTCGCCAAGTTTTCGATTGTGAACAAGTTTATTCAAATGAACAACGTTCCATTGAAAAATTCATTTATCAATAGATCATTTGAACTTTGTATAGAAAGATTTGCGATTCGATTCAAAGTGTCTTGGTTATTGAAAGGAACATTTCTAATTTGTTGCTCCCTACGTTGAACTTGCGTTCTTCTTTGATTATTTCTTGAAAATCGTGTTCCAAGTACTCTGCCGTTATTAATTATAGGATTATGAACGTTAGATAATCTGTTTTGACTTGAATGCTTCATTTTTTTTATTTTATTTTATATTTTAATTTTTTTTTTTTTTTTGTCTTTATGAACTTAAAGTCGATTTTATATAGAACCAAGATATGATATGATATGATACAATAACAAAACAACCGGACAGGACATCCGTCCCGTTAAATCAGCGTTAGATCATAAAATAATAATGAAAGAGTTCCCTAGAAATTTGGGCACCAAATAAAATATTCTGAGAGGTTCGTTTGAAAAAAAATTAATTATATTATTTTTTTTACATAAGCTTATGACTTGTCGATGTTCGATTTATGATTTCATTGTTGGATATTTGGAAATTTACCTGATTTAGGTTTAAAAAAAATAATAATTGTTTTATTGGACACTCCTTTCTATTAAAGGAAGGGAAGATTTGTTCTATCGCCATTTATGTAACTAACGCTAACCTTTTTTTTTATTGTTATACATTTCTATCCATTCAACCCAATTATAGTAATTATTTGTTCTAGACCTCAATTCCTTACTTCGAGATTATCTGTGCAATAATCATTACGTTTTCATAACGAATTTATTTCTATGTAACATGTCGCTGTTTCCAGAGAAATAAACTAATCCAAATACGAATTTTACTTTTCCAGACATGAATGAATTAATAATCCATTAAATTCCATATTTATGGAAATTTTAATCATTTTGCGATATCTCACTAGTGTAACCTTAACCTTATTAAGTAAAAGTGCTGAAATACGCCAAAGAATCCTTAGATTATCATATTTTGTAACATGAATGACGTATGGTTAATATACGGGTTCACTGACAATCGATTCAAGGACAATAAAAAACTTACAAATTTTTCGCCGACTAATGAATTTATTTGATAGATAATCCTGAATTGTCATAATGTATGTGATCCAATTTGTCGCGAATTGTCGGGGAGAGACCTGGAATGAGTAGATTAATAATATATTTGTAACTAAAAAGTTTTTATAGTTTTTAAATCCGAGACCAAATGTTAATAAAACCTGATATTAATAATTTGTAATGTGAATAGTAATTTACCCAATTTAATTAAATAAATTATAGCCGAGAGTCAAAATTATCTATTAAAGTTAAAAAGGCGCGAGATTAACTGAACTGACATCATACGGTAAGAAAGCGACATTTTATATTGATGAGCGAATTAATGTATTTATTATCAATTAAATATTTGTTCAAAATCATATAGATCGTTTTAATTTTCCACATGGTAACGAAAAGATATGGTATATTCCCACGTTGAAGTTTGATTCTTTATCACGATAATTTTAAACATCAGAATGATTTGTCGGCGCCAACTAAATACTCACAAGGACACGTAGTATTCTAATAAATTAATTTTTAAGAATTACTCAATTTATGAACCTTTTAACATATAAATATGCAGTGAAACAATTTTCGTGTGTAACCGAAAAATTGATTTCGTCGAAAGGACAGTTTGTAATTTCGATCAATCTTTTGTTTATTTATTATTACATATTATTACTTACTTATCTTATTATTAACATTATTTCTACATTTTAGCCGTAACAAGGACTTGGATTACAATTTCATATTAAAGAAATTGCACACAATAATATTAAATTTTATATTTTCAGTACAGAAAGTATCGAGATTACGCTTTACATGAAGATCATGGGTAGAATGAGCGAAAAGAGTTCCAATATTTCAAACTTTGTATTACTTATAATTTAATAATCAGACCCGATTATAGATTAGTTCGAATTGTATGGATAATATTGATGCCGAAATTATTAGAATATGGGTCTTTTTTTTATAAAATTTATGAAATCAATAACTTATAAATCTCATGTAGTACAAAATTAAATTGCAACAACAAATTTGCCGATGATTCATAAAGGCGCATTCGAAATTTCTCTGGCAAAGGATTGATTATCTCGTTAACGTATGTCCTTAAGTACTAGTTCAAGTTTGTGATAGATTTTATTTTCTTCTTTTTTTTTTCTTTTATACAACATATATATATTTATTAAAAAAAAGATAAAAAATTAAACTCAATCAAAAAAGACAATCTATCTCATTCGAGACGTAATGCGATCAATATTCATTGTAAAGTTTCGAGATATAATGAAATCATGTAATTTAACATTCACATTCACATAAATGAAATAATTTGAAGTTTAGAATAAGATATTTATTTAATACACTACAAGTCTTTTTATACATAATCCAAATATAAACTTCACTATTCTATTTAAGGTATTTAATGACAAGGATATAAATATATATATATATATGCTTTGCGCAGAATTGGAGGAATTACAAACATAGTTTTGTTTGAGTTAAAGTAATGCAGTATGAACAATGATTAATTCTGTGTTAATGATATGAATGTTTAAAAATGCATGATAGAATAAAATAGAATTTAATGTTGGTTTAAATGAACGAGGATCCATTGTAAAATTGACTTATTAAAGGGTTATCTATTTCTTGGCGATTTGGAATGTTTTTAATGTTATTAATGAATGCGTTTTGAGATTCTATTTGTTGTCGATTCGATCTTCCTACATTATTAGATCGGTTAATTAATATTCTTTGGTTTGTCATGTTAATTTATTTTATTTTTTTTTCTTTTTTTTTAAATAATGGAAATTTAAATTTAAATATAAATTAAAGAAATAGGGATCACTTTTTTTTTTTTTTTTTAATTCTTTAAAAAAAATAAGAGAAACAATTTTCTACAGTCAAGAAATCAACGTATTTATATTATTTTTCAAAAATCAAAAATCTAAATCTAAAATAAAAATGGAAATTTAAATTTAAATTTAAAGAAATGGTAATAGTAACATTCAATTTTTTTTTTGTGCAGATTTTGAAAGATACGATTAACTTAATTAAAATAGAATTCAAAAAAGACTTTCAATACATACAAACTTTCATTTAAAAAAGCAAATAATCGATTGGTGGTATAAATAAAGTTAGTTATGTACAGTACAGTACATTCATATTAAAAAATCATGGGAAAAGATTTTATACTCCACACAATGTGATCCCTACGACGTGATGACGGAAACAGCGAAACTACAATGACAACGATGATCGATGTCACATTGATAATTGCAATATGCGTGCGAAATTGACTTTTAGCATAATATATAGTTATTATTTCCTTAATCGAGACTTTTAACATTAAATTTAAGTGATATTCTTTTCTTTAATACCAACGGAGTTGTTAACGACCTAAAACTTTCGCCCTTATTTAATATAACATTTATTAGTAATTAAATAATCGAATTGAATTGCTAACAACTTTAACAGCAAAATATCCTTGAAATAATAATCGAGTCAGAGATGTTCATTTTGAAATATAATATATATATCATAGAGTTCAAATTATTTATAACAAGGAAATGTTTTTTTTTAGGCCGCGGCTAATCGTTATACCATTATTTAGATTCCTTTGTGTTGTGATTTCAGTCTTAAAATAATGTACTTGTCCAAATGACGAATAGACGATTTAATTTCTTTTTCTTTTTCTCTATAATAATCTAGATTTGAATTCCTTGTGTCACAATGAGATCTACGTAAATCTCTTTCATTAAATTACCAAAAAAAGTACTCTTGCAATGCGCGTTTTGCCTTGTTGATTTTTTTTTAAAATATAAAAAAAGAAATTTCTAAAGCTTCAATGTTTATGTGCGCAGATTTATACTTTTTCTTTTGTTTGAAAATCAATTATTTATGTAAGTTTAAGCGAATAATAGTAGAATGTTTTAGTAATTTATAAATTTTGCTTTTTTACAAACTAGATGTATATCCAAATAAGTGACACCACCATCCTGAATATCCTATGAAAAATAATCATAAAGTTTCGTACAATTTTGTACGGGAGCATACTAAATCCTACGGGAAATAATTTAAGAATTGAAATATACAGATAATTCTGTAGAAATATTCAACGTACAAAAATCATACAGAACCCATGTAGTTTGTTTTTGGATAGATTAACGTTAAATTAATTGATAAAAAACTATCATTCAAAACCTTTCCTATCGTTTAAAGTCAACTTCAAAACAGACCAAATTACCTAATTATAGTAAGAAATTTAATGTTTGAACCGTACACTACAGTCATCTTGAAATAGCGAAGATGCCGTTCTGGACACCAAATTCGTTATAATATTACAAATAAGAATTTAAAGAATTTGATTGCTCGGTATAACAAGGGATATTTGAGTTACAAATTTTAAATCTAGAGTTCGTTATATCGAGAGTTGATTGGTATATGAATTTGTAAAAAAAAAAAAAAAAAAAAAAAAAAAAAAAAAAATACGAATAAACAGGTTTTAGGGATATTTCGGTTTCTATGCCTTTTTAACGTTTTTTTTTTTTGTTTTTATATAACATTTAATACATTTAATACAAAATTAAAATTAGTATTATTTATTATTTATTTATTTTATTGTAATATAACCATAATGAAAATTAAATGTGAATATCAATGGTGATCAGTGCTTCTGAAAGCAATAATAATGAGTATAAGATAATTTATTATATTTTATTCCAAGTTAAGAATGTTCAATGCAATGCAGATGTCATTGTATAGTGTGTATGATAACGCCATGTGAAGGTACGCAGTACTCTGGTAAAATCTCCATAAATCTATTAATATACACCAGTGAAATTCATTCAAGTTATTTTTACACATTCTCTAAAAATTTAAGCTTCTTTCACAAAAGTATTACAATGTCTTATATTACTACAAATGTAGAAATACATAAAGATAAATCATACATTTTAGATAATTCATTGTTAACTCTTTTTTTTTAATTTGGATAAAAAACGACGACAAGGACCATCAGAATTTAATGTGAAATCACGTGAAATCTTACTAAATCAGATTTTTCAATGAACATTTATCGATCTAATCGTAACCAAAATTTATTTCTAGGTATCTTTGTTCTTAAAAAATGCCGCAAAATAGAAAAGGAAGTAGAAAAAAGCAGTAAAAGGATTAGTTTATCATTTATAGAGAAAAAGGAACTATGAATGAAAAAAGGAAGGATAATTCATTTATATAATCAAGAAGATCTTGCCAAAAAAGTTCACACAGAATTTTAGTATACTTATTGATAGATTAAAGCGTATAAAACTTTTTTTTTTCGTGCTTTCGTAGTTTTCACTTGTTTTTCACTTGTGTAATTACATATAAAATTTTTAACAAACAAATACAAAATGCAAGACTATATTATACTATTCAACATATACTGTATACAATATAATAACGATATAGAGAATTCATTAAACGTTCGGGTTGCAGAATGGTATTTAGCAAATACATCCTTTATTAAAAGACAGACGTTTAAAATGTAAAGTAGACTGTACAGTGGAGTGAATAAAGCTGGTACAATATACTAAATGCCCGCGATTAACAAAGTACCAGTTATATAATATTAAAGGTTTATAAATATAAATTTGTTTTAATATAAACAAACAGAATCTATATTTATTGAAATAATTTATGATAAATTATTAAAGAATTACGAACATAAAAAAATTATATATATCAAGAAATATACACGGCGTTTCAACTAGAAACCACCTGTAACCCAACGACTCTTATTCCAAGTTACACAGCGTCTACCATTGATCTGTCATGACCTGTTATCAGGGATGACCCCCTTGCAGACGAGTTACACTTTAATCTATGCATATTTAGGTTTCACAGAAGAATAGAATGCAAGAAATTATCAAATCAAATGATTATAATGTTGACGAAACAGTTGAATACAGTACAAAATTTACAATCGTTATTTAAAATTTTACCTTTTTTGAGCTGGCTCATCCAGTTTCGATCTTTAAAATTATTTGTAATTCAGGCAAAATAAGAAAATGCTGAATTTATAATCGGTTCCAGAACCGACGCTCTTTTTTGAACCCTAATCCGAATCTAACGAGCATAGTGAAATTTCCTAAAATCATGTGATATCACTATAATTTTTTTATTGTAAAATATTACTCTACTCAAATTAAATGTTTTAGGCAGGTTAGGGGATGTCCAACCCCTTGGCATAAAGCCTTGACTATGATCAACTTTTAAATTGGTTAACATAATATATATAAAATTGGATGGCTCTTTTTTCTCTAAGCTTGGCCAGATAAAATTTTACGCACGAAACCACCTTTTTGTCGTTTTATTGACCTTTGGTATCAGTATGATTAGGTTGCTTTCATAAGCAATATTTAAAGACACTTTATTACTTGCCGAATAAGCCTATACTGTAAAAGTTATGAAGTTTAGTAAACAAATATAAAAATTATTGTTAAAATATAAATCAGATAATCAAAAATAAATAAATAAGTTAAAAATATATTAGAATAATAAAATAATAATAATAATAATAATAATAATAATAGTAATCAAATTAAACACATTTCCCAAAAATCATCCTTTACTCATATAATATAAATAAATATGAATATTGTATAATCTATTATAAATAAATTCGAATAAAAAATATTGTAAGACGTGAAATTTCTTCCTAACGCCTAATTGTGTTGCCAAAAATATATAAAAAAAACTTTGCCGATCTTTTTATTTGTTGAAAAAAAAATTATTGAATTAATCAAAAAAAGACTTATTGTATTGGAATCATAAAATAAAAAAATAAATAAAAAAAATTTATGAACAAAAAAAATTAACTTAATCAAAAGATAAAAAAAGCCTTACCATAAAAAAAAATAAACAAATAAGTTAATTGAAAAAAAAATAAACACAAATATAAATATAAATAAATAAAAAAATAATATAAATTGAATAAATTCTATTTTGAATAATTATGTTGGGTACAAAAATTACAAATTCTAATCAATACATTTAAATTTATATTTATTCCCATGTTGTAAAAGTTTTTTTTTCTTTTTTTATCGATTAAGTTGTATTCTTTCTGACATCATTTGTGTCGAAATACTAAAACTCCCACGTGAAAGCAGTAAAATAAGAATAATTTACCTTTTAAAGATTTATGGAATTTTACTCGTGCATTTGCATTTTTCCCTTTCAAATATGCATATTTTGCATAAATCATGTGTAAAGATCTTTTTCATACATAAGTCAACTCATAACGCCTACTAATAAAATACACGTGAACAAAATCACTTTAGGGTAACAAATAGCCGGCATGTAAGGTAATCAAACTTTATGGGTTATAGTTTTTGTTTCAAACACGAGGAATTTATTTTTCATATTTATTTATTTTTTTTTTTTTTGTCGCCAGAAATATCTAATTGAAACACCAATTACTCCTTTTTTTTATATCCTGGGTCTATTGGCATCCTTACACATCATTACGCATGAAACCGTGTGTGTTAATTCATAATATTAATTTGTGAATAGACTTCATGATTGCATGAAAATATATAAATTAAAAAATTCTCTCTTAAAACAATAAATAGATTGGCGTGATTCAACCTTAAAAAGATAGTCTAACTAAAACTTTCTTTCATGTATTTATTTTTTGCATTTGAATTAACGAACTTAATTTAAGGGGTAGAATCGGAGATATTGTACAACTATTGATCAATAATAATCCTTTTGTAGTGATAATATATAATTAGTCATGGCAATATTCTAAAAAAACGCCCAAAAAATAAAAAAAAAATATTAGTGATTACGCATTTATATTTTTATGAATCAGCTGATATCCGCTTTATCTGATTAATATAAATGAAATCCGATTAAAAAGTTGGCGGAAGTATCAAAGTTCGTGATTTATTTTTAATATTTTTATGTAATAAAAAATTTAGCCAAAATTTTATTGAAAAATGAATAATCTTTGTTTGTTTATTAAAACCTAAAAAGGAGAAGAAAGATCTCTTTACAATAAAAAGGTTTAAATAAAATAATTTTATTTTTTCTTCAAAATGCATAAATTCAGCGACATTGTTATCAGTTATTCGCCATGGAAATTCAACTCCTTCGCGACTTAAAAAAGTGATTATTATCATAAAAACTCATTAAAAAATAAAACAAAATAAAATTGACATTTCGTCTCTCTCCCTTTGACTTTTCTTTGGAAAGTAATGCCGCCAATTGGAGAACATCAACCTTCATCTTCTTCACAGCACCACCCAAATTCGCATTCTTCAGGCGAAGAAAATCATTCGCCAACAAAGTCGTTATTAGCTGATAAAGATCGTAGCATACGTTGTAATAGAAGTCCAAGCATAAACAAGAGAGCTTCGAGAGTAGGGGTGACAAATTTTATAAATGTGGTAAAAAGTTTACATCAAGGTGAATCAATAAATTACTTTCCTGTAACAAAGGAAACTTTACAGGAATATATCGATTCGAAAAGAAAGGCACTCATAAAATCCGGGTCGCTTGATCAATATTTACAGCATATTAAAGCGTATAACATTGCCCTTGGCTTTGGTTGGGATGGGCTTGTATTTGGTCCAATTATCAAAAAAGCTTTAGACGAATTAAGAAATTACGAAGATGAGACTTGTTCAAAGGTCGAAAATATCTTATTAATCTCTTCAAGTCAACCACAACAAACTACTTTAGTGAATTTTGGAATTTCGCAACAATCAAATCCTTTTTCAAATTATTTTAATTCTAATTTTTATTTAACATCTGTTGATGTTGGAATGGAAGATTTATTAACAGCCGACGAACGATATACTGATGAACCTCACGTGATTACAGCATTAAATTCTTTTGAAGTTCCATTTTTGTATCCTGGTGGAATAATTAATCCACAATCAATTTCAAGCAATCAGACGTCTCTCATTTCTTCGCCTGACTATTTAACTAATCATCAAGTAAATGTTTATTATGATAATAGAGGTACAATAGGCGTTAATGCGAATATCTTTTCTTTCGAACCTGTAGAAGGTGAGGATTGTATTCATGGTAATTGGAATAACTATAAGTAATGTGAATAAAATTTTAAATTTCTTTACGTATCTAATATCGTTAAAAAAATATTTCCTCAGCTTCGGTTATGAAAGAATCAAGCACTATGAAATCGCTTGAAGATAACACTAATAAGAAACCTTCTATTGCAAAAAAAGCTCGACTTAACTGGACTGAAAAAAGCATTAAGAAATTACTTCCATACTTAAAAAAACATAAAGAAGAACTAAAAAGACTTGTAAAAAAGCGTGGAGCTAGTGGAGATATTAAAAAAGACCTCTGGAAGTGCGCCGCAAATATGTTATCCGACGATCAAATCCAATATTTACCCGAGCAATGTGAATTCAAATGGAAAAATATCAAGCAAGCCTGTAAGGTACATATATAATTTTAATGCAAATCTTTTTAAAAGGTTGTTTGTAACTAAAGTTAACATTGCTATGACTTAGCTTAACCCTAGTTATCGGTATAAATTGGAAGTAGAAGACATACTTAAATGAACGTGCAGAATTTGATGAGTTGGAGCTATTTTTCATTTAAAAATAAATGGGAGGTTTGCTATTAAAATCGAGTTACAAACATTAAATCATATGATCCGCAACGTGATTTTAATAGCTTACCTCCCAAATGTTCTCCCGTTAATTATAAATAATAGAAGGCGTAAATTGAAGGGAAATATAATTAATATATAAATGAGAAAAACAAATTTTTTACGTTATATATATATGTATTATTCCGCTATATCTGTATTAAGAAATTGATTTAATATAGTCCGGTATATTGAGAGCTTATATTATCATACGCAGTACATTTCTCCAATTTTGAGTTAACAAATAATATCAATTAATAAATCATTTTACCAACCTTAAAATTATTGTCTAGCTTAAAGTGACAAAAGAACTAGGCCGAACATTTTTGTTTGTTTTTATTTTCGTTTATTATATTAAGTATCCAAATATTTTGAACAGAAAATCCATTAAATTCCTTTCAACTATAAACAGAGTTGTTTTGTTTATGTAAATAAATAATAAGTTTGAGTTACCATGATTACAAATATAATTGAAAGAGAAAAGAAATAACTAAAATTTACCTTTTTATATCACAAACTGGGTAATACAAAGAATAGACATTGGACATAAATGGGAATTTATAAAAGTGATAATCTTCTTTCAACAAATATTTTCAAACCGGTAATTTCAAGATTTTACTGTAGGTATACGTTTCATAGCATATTACTATTATTAACAATTCAATTGTTCAATTGTTAAAACTTACGCTATTTGAATATGAATTTATTTCCTTTGCAGTTCATTGTACTTTGTCGCTATCGCTATATAACTCATTTTACCGATATTTCGCTGTAGTCGGTTAAGAGATTTAATAATCTTTTTTGTTCAATTTCATTCCGAGTATTTAATCATTTATGTGTTCAAACTTGTTTCATTAATCAATAATTATACAAAAGTAACTTGAATACGACATTTCATTATCCATAAAACAATGTTGTGTAAAGTCACACTTGATTTTTTTCCGCTGTTAAAAATATAACATGTCCTGAACATATTAATAATATATTCCGCTTTATATAATTTTACAATTATTTGGCAACAATATATCCTTAAAATAAATATTAATTATTAAGAAGGATAGAGATTATTACTACCTTTTTAACTTCTTTCGAAATAAATGGTAAACAAATCATTTATTAATAGAAAAAGGTCCATAAAAGTACCTTGTATATTATACCTTGTTAGAATTTTCTCAAATAAAAACTAAAGAATTTATTCTTTGACTTTCAAGAAAATATAGAATTTTGCAAAAGAAAGTGCTGAAAAAATCAAATTACTTTTTTAGTTATAACTCATTTTTTTATTCTTCCAATAGTTTCCTCATTTCTATTGCAAAAATTATAATATATCTTTAGCTTTCCTTCTTCTTGCATTTCATTGATAAATTAATCTTTCTAGAACCCCGAGAAAATATATAAATAGGTAACAAGAAATCGGCACACATTTACTAATAGCTCTACAGGGCCGGCACTATGTAATGCAGGTGGAAATATCCATAAAAGGAAATGATCCACATAAATTTTGGCTTATTGTTACTTTTCATGTATTATTTGGGATCCTATCTTTTCTTATACTCTTATCCTCTTAAAACTAGCTCATTTAGAGAATTAATATAAATGATTCCAAATTCATTATTTAAAAAAGAATATAGTTTATAAAAAAAAATATTACCTTAATTTCATTAATTTAAATAATATAATATATATAAAGTTATTAATGGAAAATATAAATAAATAAGAATTTATAATAAAATAAAAGTCTTTGAAATATAAAGTATAATAGAATAGAAAACAATAATAATTTGTTTATATTATATAATATAATTAGGTTTAAATAAATATGTAAATGTTTGAAAATATTTTGAATGAAAAAAATTGCAACAAAAGGAATAAATTAAAATTAAGCTACTTAGATTTTTTGAATAAATAATTATTTAAAGATAAACAAATAATGGTTAATTTATGAAGAGTAAAAGAAAATCAAATTTATAAATCTAAAATAAAAAAAAAGTATATTATTACATATAAAAGTATATCAATAACTTATATTATATTATTAATTATTTGTTAATCATTAATATTAGAACTTTGAATAAATCAGATCAGGTCAGATAATTGACTTTATTTGATCTAAAGTACTAGTTAGATCAGATCATAGGTTAGGTCACAGATTATATTAAAAAAAATTGAAAAAACAGTTTTTTAAAATATCTTGATATCTAGTGATTGATAAATAATGTATTATAACTTATTGAATTTATTTCAATATGATGAATTAAAAGTAGTTATTTTGTTTTAAATAAATTAATATTAATAAAATTATACTTTATTTGTTTTTATATATTAATCTATAATATGAATTTTAAAATTTTTATATAGTAAACATAAAACAAGCTATAATAATTCAAAATTAATAAAATATAGCTTATTTAATTCATTTTTATTAGAAAAATTAAATGGTATTTATTTTATCTCAAACTAATTTTGATAGAAATATTAAATTTTCAATTTTTTAATTAAAAAATTCAGGTTAGATTAGGTCAGTTATCCTATCTAATCTGATTCAAATTATTCAGATTGATATATCATGTCAAATTCAAAGCTTTAATTAATACATTTACTATATTTCTCTAAAAATAAGCAACACAATTTTGTTATAATATTGCTTATTTTCGGGTATTTAAATTTTTTTAATGTACTGTATAGTTAAAAGTTTGATTTTTCATGTTAAAAATTAATATAACTCTAACATGATTACTGATTATTTAATATATATTACTTATATCACAAAATGATTTACAAACTTATTTTATGCTAGTTACTATATCAAGTACAACAAATAAAAATTGCCAATTGTTTTGTATATTTATATGACAAGTAAAGGTGTTAGAAAAACTGTTACAGGAAATCTTTGCTATATTAGATTGAGTGATGTATGCTTGTTGATAAAGTTTGCTTAGAAAGTAATTTATGATAAAACAATTATTGAATCTTTCAAGACTTGTAAAATTTTAACTAATTTAAACCAATTAATTTCTAAATTAGAAATTAACGATGATGATAGATAGTGATAATTATGGTAAAGATAACACTGGTAGTGATAATTATAGTAATAATAATAGTAGTTATGAT
Source organism: Funneliformis caledonium (assembly GCA_910591825.1). Classification (NCBI taxonomy): domain Eukaryota; kingdom Fungi; phylum Glomeromycota; class Glomeromycetes; order Glomerales; family Glomeraceae; genus Funneliformis; species Funneliformis caledonium. The sequence continues at coordinate 20,907 of CAJVPQ010000087.1, forward strand.
AGTGATGATAGTGAAGTTAATGGTAGAAGTGATTAATATATTTAAATGTGTTAAAATTTTGTGATTAATATGTGTATTTTATGATAGTAATATAAGCAATATTTCATAAAAATTCATTAATAAAATATTTTTTTTTGATTTATTTGAGCTTTATTTTATTATTTAAAATGTTCTTATTATATTACATATAGTTTTAATGTGAACTAATTAAATATTTAATGTATTACTTATTTTCAGGTATTATTTATTTTAAGAGTTGCTTATTTTTGAAAGAATATATTATTTTGATTTTAATTTTGCTTAAAATTAAAAGATTTATATAGGAACTAAGCTATTAAAATCAGGTAATAATACTTTTGACTAAAATGAAATTTTTGATTTATATTATTATACTATAAAGTTTTATTTGGTTAAATTTTTATAGTTATTTATCTTATTATAAAATAAATAATTAAACTATCAAAATTTCTCTTTATTGTGTAATATCAATCAAAAAACTAAAATTAGATTTTTAGAAATGATCAAATAAAATTTGAAAATGATTATTTAAAAAATTTAAAAAATTTCAGACTTTTTTAAAATTAAAATTTTAATTTATTAATAAGTTGAATGGATATTTAAATAGAAAATTTAAAGATATTTATATTCTCTAATAAAAATATTTTATTGAAAAATACTCTATTTTTATTTTTAAAAAAAAAAATTATAAAAAAATAATTAAATTATTTTTTTTAAAAAATATTTTATTTTTTAATAATTTTTTTAATAAAAATATTTTATTTAAATTTCAAAATTATTTTTCTAATAAAATTAATATATCTAAAATAATAAAATTTTATATATTTTATAATAGCAAAAATTTTTAAATATTATAAAAAAATAATTTAATAGTAAATTTTAAATAATAAATTTTAGTATTATTTTATTAATTAATTTAACTCAATATTTAAAATTAAAATAATTTATTATTATTTAGAAATGTATATTATGATGTAGTATTTTTTTGATTATTATTATCTAAAAATAATTTCTTATTTCATAAAGTGATTTTAATAGTTTAACTCTTATATATATTATATAAAAAAAAAGTAATTTTATAAAATAAATTAAACAAATAATTTATTATACTATAAATTATTTAGTAAAATAATAATCAATATATATTTTCTTACTAAAAATCATTGGTTATAATAAAAAATTAGCATTTTTATAATAATTAATAAATTTCAAATCAGTTTTAATTAAAGCTTTATTTATATTATTAAAAATAATTATATTATCAGAATTCTTAAGTTATAAATATTTTTTAGATTTAGTATTAATATATTGTAATTTCTTTACTTTTAATTATAAATACAACTTTACTTAGCATACTTTTTACTAATTTTTTAAATAACTATTTTTAACTTTAACCACTTTTCTTTTAAAATTACAATAAGCTATTTTATTTTTAGTCAAAATTTATATTTATATATTTTTCTTCTAAGATGATCTTATAAATGCTTAATTGGATTATAATCTAAACTTTAATAGACTATAAAATAAAAGATATTAAATTATCTTTATTTTATTTAAAAATTAAATTTGATATATATAGAAGTACTGTATACTTCTAAAATTAAGCATCTATTTTATTATAAAGATGCTTAATTTTAGGTACTAATAAAATTGCTAAATTTTTAATTTCAGAAGCTATGCAAAAATGTTAAATACTTTATATTTATAATATATTTTATTTAGAGGTCATATAAAATAATCTGTTAAAAAAATTTTACAAAAGAATATAATTTAGTAATAGATTAATATTGCAATTAATAAACTATTTAAATAAAATTTATGAAAAGAATGATATAATAGTAGAACTTTAAATCAGATAATGTTAACCTGTTTACCTGATCTAATTTGATCTAAATATTTAAGTCAAATAAGTAGATTTTTAGATTAATATTAGATTATATTAATTGATTAATTTAAACTGAGCTGATTTAATAATATTTAAATTAATCAATTATTCTTCTTGAATAATTTATTATCATTCAATTAGAATAATTAGGTTATCATTCTTTTTAAATAATTTATTATTATTTAATTAAAATGATTTATTATAATTCATATTAAATAATTTCTTATCATTCTATTTTAATGATTTTTATTATTCAATTGAATGATTAATTATCTTTTATTTTAAATGATTTCTTATCATTTAATTTAAACAATTTCTTATCATTAAACAGACAAAAAAATTTCCTTTTTAGATCAGTTCAAATTAGATTAAATCAAATAAAATTTAATTCAGATCAGATTTTTATTTAATTTAATTTGATCTGTTTAGTCTAAGTAAATTATTTGACCTTATCTAAATAATCTGTTTAGAGTTTTAAGATAATAAAGAAGAATATTAAAGATAATAATATTAATAAAAAATAAATAATAAAAATAAATAAAGAAATAATTTAATAATTAAAAAAAGAATAAATAAAGAAGATTAATAATAAAGAAAAATAATAAAATATATAGAAAAAATAATAACAAACAATAGGAGAGAATTACAAAAAAGACTATTTTTAGATTATAAGAAGGATAATAATAAATAAAAAGAATATTATTAAAGTAAAAGAAGAAAGTAATTTTATAAATTAAAAATTTATTAAACAAGTACAGCTCTTATTGAAACTATTAAACTCATAAAATATTATAATATGGATTTTAATAATTATAATTTTATGATAAATTATAATTTATTAATAAACTTATTTAAAAATTTACAAATTTTATTTTAAAAAAGTAAATAAATCTAAATTATATTAATAAAAAAGTTAAATAATAATGCAATTTATATTTTTATGCAAAAAATAAATTGTTATTTATATTAAAGAAAATGAAATAATTAAAGTAACATATTCTTTTAAAATTGATAAAAATATGATTAATTTCTAGATTATGTAAAAAGTAAAATAATTAATCTAAAATAGCAAACTAGTTAAAATGTTTTATTCAGAAGTTAAAAAAATTATATGATTAAACTATTTACAGAAAAAATTTATAAGATCTTTAATTAAATTGAATGATAAAATTATAGATAATGAAAATGATATCATTAATGTTAATAATGATATTGATTGATATTAATATAAATTGTAATATTAAAGATATGGTGAATCTAATATCAATAAATAACTATAGTTATAATAATAATATAATATTTATAATAAAAAATAAATTTTATAATATATAAATAATAAAAATTAATGTTTTTTATTATTTTATTATTTTTATTATTAAAATTGATATATTATTTATTTTTAGATCTATATTAATTTAATAGTTATTTATATTTAAAGATAATCTAATTAAAAATAATACAGTAATATTTATATTTTAATCTATAATTGATGTTATATCTTATACTATAGAATCTCATTCCATCTCAAATCTCATATTATATTTAAAATCCTATATCTCATATCTCAAATTTCAAATTCCAATCCTAAATCATAAATCTTATTTAGTTTATAATATATTTTTAAGTATATTTTAATCAATATTTCACTTACAAAAATAAAATAATAATCATTTGAATCTGCTTATAAAGATGAAGCTAATAAACTAAATATCATTAAATTATTATTATTAATTATGATAATATTGTTTATTAAAGTTTTAGTTTAAGGAATAAGATTTTAAATGAAATGGAATTGGGATTTTATCTTATATTCATATAGTATGAGTAATAAGTATATTCTAATCAGAATAACTATTATTAAATAATAAATAAGCTTTTTGTATTTTTTATTTATTAATATTATAGCTTATTATATATTTATATAATTTTTATTTTATTTTTTTTATTTTTTTTTATTTTTTTTAAATTACTTTTTTAAATCTCAATATATGAATAATATGTATCAGTTTAATAAAAAATATATTTTTTAATCAATTTTAAATTATAAAATTTATATAATATAAATTAATGATAAGTTTTATTTTATTTAATTTAGTGACAATAAATATAATAAACTTTCAAAATAATGTTAAAAAACTAAAATTTATATAATATTTATTATTTAATAAGATAATATTATAAGTTAAAAGCTTAATATCTAATTGAATCAGCATTTAATTTAACTGTTAAATTTTCTTCTTTTTAACTGATATATAAAATTTATTTGATAAAATCAAAATTATTTAATTAGATAATAATATAAATCTATAATAAAATTTAATAGTAGAATCTATTCTCTCTATAGTAATACATTTGAGATAAGCTATAATAAATGATTATAAAGAGAAGTATAGAATTAAAATCAATTTTAATAAAATCAAATTAATCAAAAATTGAATCAAAATCAATTTTAATTGAGAATTGTATAAAAAATCAAATATATTTTAAAAATAAATAATATATATAATAAGAATGTAAAATTTTTTAATAAATATTTATGTCAAAATTTAAATAAATAAATTATCATAAATATTAAATTATAAAATTGTATAATTTGTATAATTATATCAGTTTTATCCAAGTAATATCTGGGATTTATCTAGCATAATGTGAATAGTTGTTGAAAACTTAATTTTTAAAGTTTTCTCAGAAAAAGTAAAACTATATCAAAGCTTATAATTACATCAAAACTTTATTTAAAATTAGCAAAACTAAAGTTTAAACGTTTCTCCAAATCCAAAAATGAGTTTAGATAAGCAATCTTATCTATAAGTAAAAAAAAATTTAAAATAAATAATTCAATTTATTGATTTTTTTTATAAATAATTTAACCTAACTCTAACCCTAACCTTAATCTTAATTTTAATGCTAAATTATCATGGTGTTTTTATAAACTTAATCTGATTCTAACTCTAATCCTAATTCGAATTCTAACATTGATGTAATTTATATATTATTATTTGATTTCAATTTTTAATGATAATTTTAAATTTTATTAATTGAATTTATAAATTTATTTATTAATTTTTATTTAAAAAGATGTAATTTGTTTATTTATTTTCAGTTTCTTAATTTTGTATTTTTTATTTTAATTTTCGGTTAATTTTTAATTTTAAATATTTCAATAATTTTTTATTTTCCAAATTACTAGTATTTTAAAAATTATAGGCCTATCTTTTGTTAAAAAAAAGTCAATTTATCTTTATGCTTTTAACGTTCAAAGACATTTTATTTATTTATTTTTTTTAGTTTAATTAAAACTATTCGCCATATAAAATCACGTGTCTGAGAGATGCACATAGCAAACCTGTATAATATAGTTTTTTTATAGTCTAAAGAATACACATCTAAACCTACATTAAAAAGAAATATACTATATATACGGTACATCCTTTCAACAGCGGTTAAGTTTAATTTAGAGGAATGAGTTTTCTATTCCTTTAAAAATTAATTGATACGCAAAATTTTTTAATTATTGCATAAATATTTCACGATGTCTGAAATCAATTTTTATTTTTACAATAAAGGAATAAATTTTCTCAATCGAAAGATTCAATTCATAGTCAAGCAATTACACTTTATTAACAAGAGACATGTTCCATTTTTTTTTAAAAGACCCTAGTATTAGTTATAGAGTAGCTGCTAAATCTGAACATATCGATTTTCTAAACAGTTTCCCCTTTATATAAAAAAGGGACCATATGAAAATAAATCGCATAAGAGTTTATTGCTTATGAATCAAGATATTATTATAATAAGGATATCATATGGGAGCTAAGATCTAAGCTGTTTAATGATTTTTAACTATTTAAAATTTTTCTATTAAAAAGTATTATTTTATACGGTATTATTCTTATAAGTTTATCCTATAATTAAACACTTAAAAATTCAATTTGTATCATAGTATGCACTACTTATTTCGTAACACGAGAAATTTTGAGGTAAGACAGAAAGTAGTGACTAGTAGTGCAACATACATAATAGTACTTATATTAGGATTAAGATTAGGATTAGGATTAAGATTAGATGTGGAGGTTAGAATTAGGGTTGGATTAGGGATTAGGGTTAGGATTAGGTTGGGATTATGTAAGGATTAGGATAAGGTTAGCTGTACTCCCGAAATTTTGCCACAAATTTCAAAAAATTTTATCATTTTCTAAAAAATAATAGAAAAAAAAAATCTATATATAAAAAAAAATTTATTCAAGGATCCTTTGCCCAAAATTTGGATGTACATTAAAATAATATTTTTACTTTAAATAAAATAAAAGTTCGGAGATGTCCGAAAATTTTTAATTTTTTTATTAAACGTCGATCATTTCCGAAATCTGTCGATAAGGTTGTCAATGAAAAATATACTTGCATATATTTTTTTTTTAATTTTGAAGATCTATAAAAATTGCTTTTTAATTAGAGATTTTGTAACCTCCGAATTATTTATACAATTTAGAACCGATAGCAAATAGTATCACAATACATTCATATACTGTATGCATGGTTGTTTATATCCTTTTTTTTTATATATATATATACCATATATAGATAAATTATGTCATAAAAAATTGTGTTTTATGCACATTGGCGAATATCCCGTTTCACTTTTCGTCAATCAACCGCGAAAAAAAAAGACGTGTTATGTAATTATTTAAATAACTTTGTACAATAAAAAAAAACCGGTTATCCGTTATATAAATGAAGGTTATGCGAAATCTTTGTTAACATCTCATCTCTATATAAAAAATCCATAGAAATATTGTAACTTTATGGCAGACCAAAAATAGTTAATCTGTCTTGAGGAATTGGAAACAAGCGCAGTTAGTAATACTTACTGTATTTCTTTCCCTGTTTTTTGTCAATCGTTGTAATATTATATATATATAAGCATGATTACAAACGACATTTGGAGATTTACTTTGAATTTTATGAGGAAAAATATTTTACGTTTTTTCTTAAAAATATTAAAAAGACATACGCAGAAAATATGTCATCAAATCAAAACCGACAATTTTTTACTTCAATAATTAATATGGATCGGTTACTTGGAACACAACATTCAAGAAGCGTTAATCAAAGAAGGAGAAGAAGGGTGAATCGACTTGGATTAAATACATATCAAATACGTAATGTTCTCACAAATAATCGAGACACGCTTGATCGTATCGTTAACCTTTCTACACAAACTTCAAGTGATCTATTGATTAATCAATTTTACAATGGGTCTTCGTTCATTTAAACTTTGAAAGGACATGAAAATAATTATAGCAACTTAAACTCTAAATTAAAATCATAATTATTAAATTTCCTTATACAAGTATCTTTTGAATCATAAGTTACTTAAATTTATAATTTATAACTTAACAAGTGGTGTTGTTGATTTTTTTTTTTTATTATATAACTTGAAAATGACGACATTTTTCAATAAATAAACAAAAAATTTAAGTACTTCTAAACTAAAAAACACGATTTATAATTTTTTTTTTTTTTAGTGCACGGTGTTAGTGCACTGTGTAAATTGTTTAATAAGTTTAAATTTTAAATTTTCAATCAATTCACGAAATGCGAAACGAAAATCATTGATAGTCATTAAATTATTAAGGATAATTTGACATACCAGAAATAAATTAACCTAATTTGGTAGATGATCATCATCATCCAACAAAAACCGGTAATTTCAAGTTCTTACATGTAGGTATACGTTAAGTTTGATATGCGTCAGGATATTTCATCAATGAATTTATTTCCTTTATCGGTAAATCACGAAAATCCCCAAAACTATTTTTGATGTTGAGAATTGATTCACAATCTGTTTATTTTTGTGTCATCATTTAACATGCTTTTACTTGTTTAAATACTTGTTCTTGTATCAAAAATAATTATACAAAGTTATATGGTTAGGTTCAAATAATCTTGTGTAAAACCAACTCGGAAGAAAGTGCTATATCTTTCCAATGTTAAAATAAAGTGGAGATGATCTATTTACTTGAAAGTTCAGTCCTGAATCAGTCCTGAAAACAAAACAAAACATTTCCTAATAACTTAAATAAATATGTATATATATTGTATTCCATTTATACATATATACCTATTACTTCTTTAATATAAAAAAGTATTTAACCTAATTAAGCAAAATCAATGATATCAGAAAACAGACCGTAAAGAATTTTCAGGATTGAAATAAAGAAGTTCTGCATTTGGTCCGATTCCTATTTTGGTTTGTGATACTAAAATTTTATGATTGGCTAAATTACTAAATATTTAAAGTGTTAAAGTTTAGAGTTTGGAGATGAAAATTTTCTTTGGTTTATTTATTTTATTGTAATAGCTGGTTTCGTCGTATTTTACTGAACGCAAAAAAGTTATCGAGATAAAATATGAGGCACATGATCGTGCATTTCCAAATTTTTCTGGTTGGAACTGCATTTTGCAGTTCCAATCAAAATTCAGTAAATATTTGACTAACCGGACTAATAATTGACAATAAAACAAAATAAAATGACAATATAGGGTTTTGTTTGTTTTTAATAAAGGTCAAGTAAATTATTTAAAAAATATCAAAATTTACAGTATTCCATCCATTTTGCGTAGGATTATCTCATTCACATAAATCAGGAATTTTAACTGAATAAACAATGTCAAATGAATCCATTATACTAACTTCCATGGGATATATATACTAGTTACTCATAATATATTCTAAATGCCATCTACTTTTCCATTATTTCCCCAGATTACTGCCAAATCTACGTTAAAACCTAAAGAATTTTAAAGCTGGATGTAATTTTATTCGCGGATTTAAACGCAGAGTCGGGAAATTTGCATGTACTGCATTACCTATTGTCATTATTTATTTTATATATATTAAATTGGGACGTTATTTCCCTGATTTTGTCTGACAATATCTTATTTAATTCATACGGAACTGAAAGATGTTCGCCCACCAGGGTGTGACACCGGGAACAAATTTTTGCAAGTTAAGTGGGGGTGAAATTTTTTTTGGGAATACTGGGGAAGATGGCACCAAATACTTATGAAGCTCTTCAGCATGGTGGCACAATTGATTCGCAAAAAATTCAGACTCCTTTCTCAACTATTTAACTAATTATAAAAATGATTAATTGTGTTACGATAGTTCTATGCAAATACCCTTTCCTTTGAGCCAGAAGATGCTTCCCCAGGTGGCGAAGATTGTGTACAGGGTAATTATTTCTAATAATAAACCTTTTATGAAAAAAGCTCGATTTAGTTGGACTGAACAAAGCATTAAGTTATTACTTTCGTTCTTAAAGAACATAAAGAAGTACTAAAATATTTCTGGAATTTGCGCCTCAATTATCTGGCCTAAGTAGTGTGAAAACAAATATTCAGCAGGCCTTCAAGGTAAAAATTTTTTCTTAATAAAAATCATTATTCGGTATAAGTTGCAAGTTGAAGGAATTCTTAACTGAACGTGCAAATTTACAATTATTCTTAGTTAAAATCGAAGGAAAATATAATTAGTATATAATTGGAAATGACGCGAAGAAAAAACATAAACGCACAAAAAATCTTTTTTTTTTTATAAAATCATTTTGGCGTAATTTTATCGATCATAACTTTTAGTGTAATGCATAAAAATCTATTATTAATAAAAAATATTTAAATTTCCCACAGTAAAATCAGGGTGTGATGGTTTTTTACGAAAAATAAGGTTATAACAATTAAAATTTTTGATAAAATTATGGGTTCTGTATACAAATAATATTTTGCCTTTTATGATGAGTTGGAAACTGATTTAGAGTATATATTTTTTTTAAGATCGTTCATCGGGCAAAGGCAGTTAAACAATAATTCAATCACAAATATTTTATGGTTTGCAAGTCACATGACCTTAATCCAATTGAACATCTATTGTAAACCACATACAAAGGAAATTGAACCAGAAATTTTAGAAAATTTAGTATAAAGTATGCCGAGAAGAGTTCAAGCTGTAATAGGTATCCAACTTATTATTAATGTTTTAATAAAAAAATTTATGTTTACAAATAAAAAAAATTTTATGTAAAATTACTTTTGACCGGGGAGTGTTCATATAGTCTATAACGATCTATTGGGTTAGATGATTTTGAATCGTTATCGATTTTATATATATATTTTTTTTATAATTCGGTTTAATCTTTAAGGTATATATAAGTTTTAAAAAATTGTGAAATTTCAGATCCATTTTTATTTCGTGGGTCCGATAATAAATCACGTGCCTTAATTTTATCGCTCAGTTTATGCTGAATTGGTTTTTGACATCTCTATATAAATGATTTCTTTTTTAATCGGTTACAATAAAATTTATGCACGAGAAATTTTGATTACAAAATGTAGGTCAAGTATTTTCTAAAAGTGACACCGACAAAGTTTTACCATTTTGCAGAAAACGCATACAATGCGTACTATATAATTATTGTAACCATTTAAAGGTCAATCGAACTGGCTAACTGTCAAATGAATTAACATATTCTTCATACTTACTTGTAATAGATTTATCAAATATTAATAAATTACGACTTAATAAGAAAATATTTCAAATTTTAATTTATATTAAAGGTTTGGTTATATATATAGCAATGGAACAAACATCTTTTTCATTATACTTGTAATAGATTTATTAGATAATGATTCCGACCTTGTGATTACCACAAATGAATTTTCAGCCAAAACGCTAGAGTATTTTCAAACGTGGTGAAAGTTATTCCGGGATAACTATAAACTGAGGTGATTTTTCACAAAATATTCTATATTTATATTTAATAAGAAAATATTTCAAATTTTTAATTTAAATTGAAGGTTTGATTGTAGTTATTAAACATGCATGAAACATACTAGTGATAAAAGTAAAAGAACCGAGTTTGTTATTTTTATCTATGTATTAAAAATATATATGCAACTAAAAAGTTGAAAAGAATAAATTACGAGTTATTATTCATACCAAATAAGGATTGAAAGGTTGGCTGCATAAATAAAAAATTTTTACAATAATTCATATTTATTGTTTTTCACGGCAATTTGCGACCCCTATCATCTTAAAAGATTCTTATCATAACACTCATTAAAAAATAAATAAATATAATAAACGTGAAATTTCGTCTCTCTTCCCTTCACTTTCTTTGGAAAGTATGCCGTCAATTAGAGAACATCAACCTTCTCATTCGCATTCTTCAGGCGATCATTCGCCAACAAAGAGTGATAAGTCGTTATTAGCTGATAAAGACCGTAACATACGTGGTAAAAGTAGTCCAAGCATTATCACGAGAGTTCCGAGAGTAGGCGTGACAAATTTTATAAATGTGATAAAAAGTTTACATCAAGATGAATCAATAAATTACTTTCCTGTAACAAAGGAAACTTTACAGGAATATATCGATTCGGAAAGAAAGGACCTCATAAAAGCCGGGTCGCTTGATCAATATTTACAACATATTCAAGCTTATAATAACATTGCCCTTGGCTTTGGTTGGGACGAACAAGTATTTTGTCCAATCATCAAAAAAGCTTTAGACGAATTAAGAAATTATGAAGATGAGACTTCTTCAATGATCGAAAGTATCTCAAGCCAACCACAACCTACTTTAGTAAATTCTGCAATTTCGCAACAATCGAATAATTTTTCAAATTATTTGATTCCTAATTTTTATTCAATACCAGATGATGTTGAAATGGAAGATTTATTTACAATTGATAAAGGTGATACAATAAACGGTAACTTCGAATTACTGATGAATATCACGTGACGAAGGCATTAAATACATTTGAAGCTTCATTTTTGAATCATCTTTGTGGTATAATTAATCCACAACCAATTTCAAGTTATCAGACGCCTCTCATTTCTTTGCCTGTCTATTTGATTAATCATCAAGAAATTGTTTATTATGATAATAGAGGTAATACCTTTTCTTTTGAGCCTATAGAAGGCCTTCAAGTGGCGAGGATTGTGTTCATGGTAATTGGATTAACTAAACTATAAGTAGAGTCAATCAAATTTAATAAAATTTTTTACTATCCAAAATATTTCCTTAGCTTCGATTATGGAAGAATCAAGCACTATGAAATCGTTTGAAGATAACACTAATTAGAAACCTTTTAATGCAAAAAAAAGCTCGATTTAACTGGAATGAAAAAAGTATCAAGTTATTACTTTCGTTCTTAAAAGAAAATAAAGAAGTACTAAAAATTCTTGTAGAAAAGCGCGGAGGTAGCGGAAATATTAAAAGAAGTGCGCCGCAAAGATAGTATACGACGATCAAAACCAATATTTTCCCGAGCAGTGTGAATTAAAATGGAAAAATATCAAGCAAGACTGCAAGGTACTTATATAATTTTAATTCAAATCTTTCTAAAAAGGTTGTTTGTTGCTAAAGTTAACATTGCTATGACTTAGCTTAAACTTAGTTATCGGTATAAGTTAAAAGTGAAGGAATTCTTAATGTTTCTCCTTAATTATAAATAATTTATGGTTAAATCAAATAATGATTTTTTCATGAAAGAATTTTTTTTTTTTTGTAAAATCAACATTGTCTTACAAACAAGATATATTTTTTAAAAAGTAAATGCAAAACAATACGATGGCTCAGCTATACCATTTATTAATATTTCGTTTCTTTAATTTTTTTTTTTTTTTTAAATCAGTTAACGTAAGATTATAAAAATTTTAATTACTGTAGTAACGAATGAATCGCTTAGTTATTAGATGTAATAAGTCATATTAATAAACACAAATCACAAATCCCTTATAAGGGTCTTTTCAACAAGAAGCTTGACGTTGGTTAAGCAAGGAAAACTATTTGTGAAGGCATATACAGAAGTGTGCAAAAAAAAAAATGAACTTCATTAAAATCTCGTTAGTTCCACAAGTATTGCGTCAATTAAATTTACAATGCGTCATTTTAAAGCTAAAACGAGTATATTTTATTAAAAAAACGCCATTTTCTCAATAACCTTCCTACAACGCTGAAAAAAGGTTTTCTTGATATCATTATCTTGCTGGAGTCGCCATCTACCTCTGCGCACTTCCGTAATTGTTTTTTTAATTGTATTCTCCATTCATTATACGCCTAAAACAAAAAGACTGGCGGTACCCTTTACACAAAAACCGCCCCATGCGAATATTTTACTTCGGTCCTTTGGCATTGGACGAATTGGCCTTACATTTATACCAATGCTTATCGTGTTAAGGAATGGAAAGATGGTTCATTACTAAATAGGGTTTTTTCATTTATCATCCTTGCGTTTCTTGGTTCATTCAACTTGTTTTTGCTTATGGACTGGGGTTAACATTGGTGTACAAAGGGGAAGTGCATTTCAGTATCCACAGTCAGCCAAATGCCTTGGAACAGTTGAGCGGAAGAAATCTATTTCTATATCTTTCAATTTATCAGCAACAGACCCAGCAGAAATTGAAGGTTACCTTCGAATGTATTATCCAATCACCCGGATGCATTTGTCGTTATTTTTTTAATACGTCCGTTACCATCTTTATGCTTTACATCTCCAGTATTTTAAGGTTTCGACAGATAGTACTAATTGGAATCTTTGTCAAACTTTGTATTTTAGCATTTCGTATTCCTTGCTTCTAGAAATGTAATATTAATCTTTCGTTATGTTTCTTGCCTTGATGAAGTCATTTTGATATTCGATAAGTATAATTTTTGTTAAATTGCGGGAAAGGTTTTGCTGAAAGGCGATAGAGTGATCGTCAGGCTCTCATTTGCATATTTATTTGTGTTACGCTTGTTGAAAAAAAAGTTCATTTTTTTTTTGCACACCACTGAACTTATCTTTATAATAAATATTTCTTCAAAATAAAAACATTTCTAGCGTCGACATACGTATGGTATACTATATAACACAAAGTAATTCATATATGATATCTCATCAGAAAATTTTTGATCATTCTTTATTTGTTTTTGTCATTTTGGGAGGAACTAAAATCAAAGTTGTTATAAAAAATCGTGCAGTAGTTATAAAGTCGTCGTTTTAATAAATTTAATTTGCTAAATTTTATTAACTTATAAATGATTCAAGAAAGCAAAAATTTTATTTGACTTGACATTATACAACAAGTGAAAATAGTTTTTATCGGTCTCAAAGGCCCGCAGGTGGTTGTTGGTTTAATATTTATATATATGGGACCTTTGCAATAGAAAGAGGGGAAACTGCTGGACAAAATCAATTTTACTTTGATATGCCAAATACGATTTTCATGCTGATATGATTTGACATTAACTCATTTTATATTTTTCCCGGAGGTTTTCCCATATAATGTATGTACAGTATACCACCTCCATCCATCAGAACCATGAGTTGTGTAAGAAGTATTGGATGAGACTGAATGGCTAATTATGGTGGTTAACCATACCCTTTAAGGGTATCGGACATCCGTTTCGCCGAAACCCACTTCGCCGAAGCTAATTTACCAAAAGGACTCTTCGCCGAACGACCACTTCGCCGAATGGACTTTTCACCGAAAGACGTTTTCGTCGAAATACCATTTCGACGAAAGGACACTTCGCCGAATCCTTTTTGCCGAACGGACACATCGCCGAATCCGTTTCACCGAAAGGACATTTCGCCGAAAGTGGCTACTGCGTAACATTTGTATAACTTATCATTTTTAGGTTCTACATTAAAAAGTAAGTTTTTCTTAAAAATTTCGTTGGAAATAATAAAAAAAGTTCAATAAATCTGGCAAATTGCTAACAACCAACAGCGAATTATTTTCGTTTTCGGCGAAATGTCCTTTGGTGAATTGGCTCCGGCAAATGGGGTTTCGGCGGCAAGGGTTTCGGCGAAACGTACCGTAATCACTTTTGAGACCATTTCACGACTTGTTCATTCCATAGGGTCTTATATCTTGGTTGTTTGTAGTTAACGGTTGAATGATATTACTCGTCTTGGTGAAGATCGACTACAACATCAAATATGATCTAAGACTTGCAGCTGGGTGTGGAAATTGAAGGATCGTGCATAACTGCTAGAATTAATGGATGAGATGAAAATGACACTTTCTTCAGGCATTGACTTGATTCTTTCTAGAAATAGTATTGAATCCATCCGAATGATTAGAATATTATATATTAATAAAAAATTATATTTCATTTTTTATATTAAATTCGCGGCATTCGAGTTATAACTTTATATAGGTAAAAAGTTTACAATAGTATTTCAGTTATAATTTTTGGAAAGAGTGTAAAAAAATTTATGCTTTAAACGTAAATAGCTTTTTGATCTTTATATATGTCGATGATAAATTTTAAATGTAACAAGTATCCTAGTCAGATTTTGGGGTCTTTGGAATAAGAGAGAAAATAAAATTTTTTTAAAAATGACACGAGTTGGATTACAAGAATCTAAATTTAAGAAAAAACAAATGAATAAACACAAATTCTCTCAATATGGCTTACATGGTGTTACGCATTGTTTATTTATAAGTCTTTTATCATCCTTATCATTGTTGCATTCAAAAATAATATTGTGCCACCATGATTTTTGAATAATAATAAATAATACACTCGTGTAACGTATCGAATTCTTTGACAAAACTTTATTTACATACAGTATATCAAATACCGATAGTCCTTCATTGAATTAATTTGATCGTTGTAAGTAAATATTGGATAAATAAATAATTTATTTTTATTAGAATTATTTGGAACTTTACACGGCGTTTATGTACACTAGTCATACCTTGGGATTAGGGTTTTTGGGTTAGCTATTAATTACCATGAGTCGCGCCAACTGCTTTTCGCTTTTACTAAGTAAACTGGAGACATTCATACGCACCGTGTAAATTCCCTCACTTTTTTGTTTTAATATAAATATATACATACACAAATATACAAACAAATATTGATGAATCTAAAATATGGAGAAAACATTAATTTCATAATAAAAAATGATACAATGTAAATGCGATATTTAATACAATGCATTTTATAATGTAATAATTTAACGATGTAATGCTAAGTTATGAAAAACGAAATCTTTTCAAAGAAGTCATCTATTTGAACCCATTGAAAAAATCATGTATCAGTCGATCATTTATCGTTAAAGTTTGTACAGGAATTCTTGAGATTCGATCCAGCGTATCGTTATTGGTTTTCTGATGCAAACTTTGATTTTCAGGTTGACATGTATTTCCATCGTTACCAGTAATAGCGTTAAAGTATCCGTTTTGATTCGAAGTCGTTGTCATATTGTTTTTATTATGTCTTAGCATTATTGTTAAGGATTTTTATGTTATTTAAAAAGAAAAAAAAGATGAAATCCTTATAACATAAAAAAACAAAAAGTACTTTTTTCAACCTATTTAAATGTAATAGCAATCTTTGATTTTGTTAAGTAATCTCAGAATCTAATTCCTAACGACGATTAATTCACAAAGAAGGTTTAGATACTGCGATGAGGATTATTCTGATTATCGATCGCATCAAAAAATGAAAGCATTTAATGATACCAAATTTTGTCATTTAGATTAACATTCCAATTAACAAATTAATAAATGTGTTTGGCCGATGCATTCGAAAACAATGTGTAAACCAGTATCTTACCTGTTACAAATCCTTTGACCCACTACATGACGTAACATCAGAAAATTTTTATTTCAATGTGGACACCAAATATTATTAATAGTTTGGATCTTGTACCCGCAATCTCTCATTCAAAAATTCAAACACAATAATAAGAAAAAAATAAAAATAAAAATAAATTTAGAATTTGATTGACTTTTTAACACAATAAAATATGATAAATTTTCAAATGAAAGTATTTATATTTGTACCACGTCAAACCAACCATATGTATTAAAAAAAAGTTTTTTTCTTTCATAAATCACTCATAAATCATATAGCTGGTTATTTAGAGGCACAAATGGAAATTATGTCCAATTAATACATTTTTATAAAAATATTCTCACCTGTTGATCTTTCCTTGTTCCAATAAAGCATTACTTGCCGAAGTTGAAATCAATGATTCGTTCGCGGATCAATTGTAGAATGAGTATTGATTTGTATCCAAAAGCGATAGTCTATATAAACTTCCTTTTTAGTTTTGAAATACTTTTCGATCTATCAACAGCCGCTCTTTTGAAACTTCTACCACATGTTAAAAAAAAGTTATAATTCATATATGTATATATTTAAACATGGAGTCATATCATGATATTCCTGATGGAGTAAATCATCATCGCCAAGAAAAAAAAAATTTCGTGCTCTTCACATTTGCAAGATGCAAAATTTGAACTTTCACGAATATTCACACTGAAATAGGATAACTTTTTTTTCGGTGATATGTTACTCATTATAATATTATTTAATTTGAACGACATTAATTTTTAGGTTTAACCCCTCTCTTTTCTGAAATACAAAAAAAGAAAATAAGTTCCGGATATCTTCAGTAATAAATTTCTCAGAGATTTGTTTCAAACGTGTAAAGAAATAAAAGACTAATTCGTTGCATTCCGTACAAATTGCACGTGCCACATAACCACACTTAGAAAATGAATCATATGCACATGGCATTGCATGGTACTGATTTCATTTTCTTACAGGATTACTTTGACTTCAAAAAAGAAAATTTCACGTAGAGCGCAACAGTTCATTTCAAAATATTTTCACGAGCGTTATTAGTGTAGTTACAAAGTTAGACCTACGAGATTATGGGAACACTTTTGAATTATAATATGGCTTTTTTTAGAAGAGATTATTCATTAATAAAGTTGATCAAAGGTATTAAATATATTTCTTAATATAACAAAAATACTAATTATGTTCTTATTTTATTTTTTAAAAAATGAACCATCAAACTTCTTCCATTGTTACGAAATAGGAAAAATATGTCAAAATCGCAATTTTATGTACGTTTCAATAACGCAAATGATTTTTGTAAATATAAACGATTAATTTAAACAAAAGATAAAAAATTCTCAAAATACATGTAATTTTATATATATAGAAAGTTAAATATGTATAGCGAGTCATAAACGTGCCAGCCCAAATCATTTCAAATCATTTGCAGTAAAGTTTCACGTACATGTGAATAATTTTCAAAAAGGTTAAAGTGAATGCACCATATCAAAAATGACATTTTTTATACTATTGATCATAGTTCGTCAAATCTACCTAATCAATTAAAGGGAATAATATCAGAAAGGTTAATAATACATACATTAATGAAAAAACCCAAACGCATTCAATAGGTATAACTAATATAAATGTATTCTATATCCGAACTTTTTTTTATATACATATATGGAAGGACGTCAGCAAAAAAGGGAGAAATCTGAAATTTTTATCGAATTTTTGTTCGTAATCTAAATCAATTGGACCAATAATAAAAAAAAAAAAATTTCGACCTTTTCTACTCATGTAGTATATACATGTGATTAAACAATATATTATGTAACGTAATAATCTTTCTATCTTTGGAAAGATGATGAACCGGAGAATTTCAGAGACAATCGGTTTTTTAATTTATTATTGTTATAGCTTTCAATAATACCATTTATGATTTTTAAAATAAATCTGTATGTATAAAAGAATTGGATAAACTCTTGTTTAAAATGAAGGTAATAAAACAAAACATTTTTTTATTCCTAAATTAATTGCCACAAACATGGCTCAGAGTTTATAAGAACCCTTAACAAATAATTTCTAAAAAAAGTTTAATTGATCAATATGAATCCATATTTGGTTTATTGTTGATTATTTGAAACCCCATGTTTCTTTCAATCATGATGCATAAATTTTAACATGCGTTTATTTTCACATGAATTTTTTAAATTTGCGCATGTGAAAATAATTTCATCTGATTTCTAATATCCAAGTCGTTGAACTCTTTTTTTTTTATAAATGATGAGCGATTGTGTCGTGTAAGTTACTTTTTGTAAACATAGAAAATGAAAAAATTTTTTTTTCTCTTTTCGTTATTAAAAGATTTCCAAATTCAGATATATGTAATAGAAAATCATTTCAATTTCAATTTATCTTACTAGACAAAGATAAAACTAGTGCTCCGTAAGGGTCGGGTCGGGTCGGGTTTGAAGCATATTCGAACTCGAACCCGTTAATAATTACAGAACCCGAGATTCGACTCGACCCGATCATTGTTCGACTCAGATTTGACTCGACCCGACCCGGGAAAACCCGGGACTGACTCGAATTTCAAGGGTAATATTAACTCCGAAATTAAAAAGCGTCGTATATATATAGTTTATTTTACAGTATTTTAAAATTGTTTATTTTATTATTTTTTGTTGACATTAATTTCTATTTTTTTTACATTTTTTTTCCATGGATTTTTATCAGGGTGATGACGTTCTAAGTGACGCCAAAGATTTGTTGTATTTAAATTTCCTATTTTGCGAAACCATGTTTTATTACTTCTAAAATATTTTTAATAAAAAAGATATAAAAAACCTACATAATATACTATGTTTTCTTTTTAAAAAATGTAAAAGAAAACATACGAGCAATTAAGACAACGAACTTCGCGATAACTTGAAAACTTATGTTCCGGCGGAAGAACTATCTCTTCAAAAAGTTCTTTGACAAAAGTTCACTCCGCGTAACGTAAATTAGTCTAGCGCGTAATTTATGATCACTGATCATCCGGGTCACCCGGGTCAAGGAAAAACGTGA
>CAJVPQ010000088.1:0-40503 GCA_910591825.1 Funneliformis caledonium
CTATTTTTAATAATTGTCATTTTAATAATGTAACTTTTAAATTGTAAAATGTATTTGTATTACAAATAATAATATACAATGAATTAAAAGCATTAAAGTCCAATTTACGCACTGAATTTTTAATTTTCTTGTAATTGTAATAATTGTAATACTGTATATTATTATCCTCAGAAATTGGGGAAGGGGCAAATTCACGATAAAAAAAAATCGGGGGTTATGATGCACATCCATTCCGTCTTCTAGTTAAATCTGTATCTTGACAGATAATTTCCAAACTTAAATTCCTGAGTTTAATCACAAAATAGGCCATGTGGGCTGAACTATATTTAATTGAATCTTCAGGGATAGTTCGTCCAAAAAATCAATCGATCGTCTTTTCCACAAAATTTAAAATCTACATGGGAATCTTAACGACGTCAACATTGTCATGGTTACCAAATATAATTATCTTATATAGCAATATTTGTAACCCAAGATTTTTGACTTCCCCTAACTCCCTAAAATCAAAAAAAAAAAATCGATTTTGTAAAGAACATCTTTATTCGATAACGGATTTTCCTTTACATATTAGTAATTGATTGTATTATAAATAAAAGTAAATAAGCTTAGTTTAAAAATAATATAACAAAATTAATTAAATAGTCCATATAATAAAAATATAGAACAAGAATTAACATCTTCATGTTAGGGAATCTCAATCATCTCAAAAAAAAAAAAATTCCTAAACCCAAACAGAAAAAAAAAAAAAAAGAATACTAATAAAAATAATCATTGCCCGCATGATAACCAAAAAAAAAACTTTTTTCTGATTCCCTAATATGAAAAGTAGCTGTAAAACTTTTTTTTTTTTTTTTTTTTGAAGAAAAGTTCATCTTATTTTGTATCTTTAAAACAACCTTCACAAACTCTTGACCATACACCACCCCAATCCTCACTACCATCGGGAAACAGTAGCATAGAATAGGCACTATGTGTATTGCAAAAGATATTACCGCATCTAAATGATCAAATAAATTTCGGAAATGGTTAACTCTTATCAGAAATGAATTAACGAAAAAAAAAATAAGATGGTAAGTAAAATGTATAACTACCTCCGACAATGATGCCTTCGATTCCAGAAATTAAACTTGACAGCACAATCAGCTTGTTGACATATTGACACCTCATCATCTTCAACCCATCTTTTTGCTAGGCCTAGTTAAAAGGAAAAAAAATTTTTTTTAATTAATGTTATATTTTTAATAATGGAATGTAAATTTTTAATTAAATTAATGATACATACAAAAACGAGACTGATGTCGAATTCGTTCCTCGTCCGTAAATAACGATATTGGATTTGTATATGATTGACGACGCGTCTGTGGAGGAGCCAAACAATATGCAGGTACCAATTCTTCAGCAGGCGTGAGATTTATAGAATTGTCAATTGAACAATTATTTGGTGGAGACCCCTTTTTTATGTCAATGGATACTCTTTGAGCACGTCTCCTTTTTTTTTCACCTATTATACTACTCGCAGACAAATGTGAACTAACACTTGAATTATGTTTGTGTTTTACAAAACGTTCTTGTCTCTTCTCACTCTTTTCCAATAATAATTTATCCATCTTATCTTCCAATTCTTTTAATAATTTTTCCATGGAATCGATCATACCAGCTTGACCATTGGTAACAGCCTCACAATGTCGAATCTGTTCCAAATATACACGCTCTTTTTCCTCCAAAGTTTTTTCAATTTCTTCTTTAAAGTCCAATAATAAACGAAAATCTCGTTTAGATTTCTCTAGTTCAGCTTGTAAAAACTCCAACTTATTTGCTTGTTGCACACAATTGTTCATAATGTTCGCGTATGCCATTGGCCATTCACCATTACCACCACTTATTATACCGTTATCATCTGAAAGGGGAGAATTTTCATTTGATGGGAGCACTCCCAATTCCATTGTTAGTTTTTCCATCTTTGCATTTAATAATTCATTATATTCTATCAAATCATTGGCACTATTCTCCAAGGTCTTGGTCACCTCATATTTCGCCTCTTGATATTGTTGCTCCAATTGTTTTTTCTCGTCTAGCATTACCTTGTGATCTTTCTGTAAGCCGGATAAGGAACTCTTTACAACATCAATTTCCTTCCGTAGCATTGATAATTGTCTAGCCAATCGATTGCGACGATGACCCTTTTTACATTCTCGAATATCATCGCCGGATGAAACGGAAAGGGTTGTGTCCGATTCCGAATCGGAACACTCATCATCATCATTATCGAAAGCCGTACGTTTCTCTATCCGTTCATTATAGAAAGCGGTTAAAGTTTTATTCATGCTTAGGGAACTTTTATTACTCTTATTACTCTTGGTGCTACTGAAACTTGTTGTTCTCGATTCCTTTCCAGATAACCCTTGATAGTCCCGATGACTGTGTGGATTATATTGTGATAATATTTGTTGATAACTTTGATGATGCGCTTTATACTCTTGTCTTGAAGGAGGTGTCATTGGCATCCTTAACTCAACCGAAGTGTCAAAGGAAGTGTCGAAAGCTAATCTAGGAGGACGTGGTATTGGACGGTATTCGTTTGTATGAATATTATAATTATTAGAAGTGTTATCGAAGTTTGCATCCCTCCTTGCGGGAGAACGAACCACCTTTACGTTTACGGTTGAGGCCAATATATTGCTCGAACTATTTGATCTTCTTCTTTGTCGCTGTAAATAATGTATTATACAAGAGGGCAAAAGTATATAGGGTTAAATATATTTTTAAGGGTTTTCGAAATCTGAATTTTCTAAATCTTCAAGGGAATTATCGAAGTATTTATTTTTATTTCAGGTTTTTTTTTTAACTTAATAAATTGATAAATAGTTAAAAAAAAATAAATAAATATATGAGTACATATATATATATTTTTCCTTTTTGTTTTTTTTTTTTTTTTTTTGAAAGTGTGTTCAAACGAAAAGGAATAAAATTTTATAACCGGATAATTACATTAATTATTTATATTAAAGTTTAAAGTAATAATATAAATAATAGTTGTAAGATATGCAAGGTTATTATATAATATATCATACTATATAGAATATGTATAGGGGATATTGTTAAATGTATGTAAGGAGAAAAAGACAGGTATTAAGGAAAAGGTGGTTATATGTAAAGAATGTGTGCAGATGATGGCGGTGATAACGAATATTATTTTTATTTTTATTTTATATTATTATATATATATGTACATATATATTTCTTTAAAGATATTGCCACTTAGTAATAACTCGACTTACCGATGAGGGAGCCCTTTGTAGTTGAAACTTATCGAATTTATCGTCGTTATCGTCACTTGAGTCGTGGTAGTTATCCTTACTTGATGAACCCAATAACAATGGTGATGGTGAAGAAGATGTTGATAAGTTCATAATAGTTTATGAACTGAACAACTGTGATATGGATGGGATGGTTTTAAAAGAAATTTAAAAAGGAAGGAAAGAAAGAAAAAGAATACCGGAAAAGTGATGTTTATGTGAAAAAAAATATTTTTTCCCGTTTTTTTTTTTTTTTTTTATTTTTATTTTTTTTTTTTCGTGCACAAAAAAATTATTGTTTATTGTTATACCAAAAAAAAATTGTGTAAGTTTTAGCCCTATTACTCTTTTATATTATGAATGATCTTTTTTACTTTGGATACAAGTTTCTTTTAATCTAAAAAAAAATCCCGTAATTCTTTTTATCGAAAAATAAAAAGAAAAAAAAGGTTTTTAAAAGGGATGGAAAAATTTTTAAGAAAAAAAAAAAAAATTTAGTTTGTCAAGTGCATTTTATTATTTTTTTATTTGATTATTTGTAATTGGGTGAGGAAGAAAAAAAAATATACAACTTTAATTGTAATTTGTGTTTATTGTGTGACTTCATATGAATCACTGATATGGGACTAAGACCAAAGCAGGAGAAGTTAATTTTGAACCCCCGTACCTTTACTAGGCAAAATTAATTGCGCGTACAACCGGGTGGTAGAAAAAAAAAAAAATTAATGAGCCTCCTCAACATCTTTTACCCCTCCACAAAAAATGAAAAAAAAAGTTCCCACACCTGTCCTCATATATCTCGCATAAACCTTCGCCTCATGGACGTCGTGGAAAATCCACCACCTGCTTGTACATATCATCTACATCGGTAAAGGTCCCAGGATGGCGGTATTTTCTTGTATAGTTGGGAACCTATAAATATCTCAAACCCAAATACTTGAATTGGAAAATCATCCGAAGAAGCCGAAGTCACTTTCCTTAAAGGATTGTGGCTTGGTGGCGCATACAATACCTATTCGTGGTCAATCGTCATCATACAGATAGAATGTCGGTCATTTGAAGCGTTCATAATCAAATGAAAAAAAAAGAAGATTCGGAAATGTCGGAATAAGACTATAAACCGGAAATTGCAATAAAAAACAATAAAAAAAAAAAAAAAAACAATTAAAACATTTCATTTCAACCTTCCAATTGGCAAAACAAACAAAAAGAAGACAATCCTCATGATATTTTAACTATGCATACATTACGATAATAGAAATCATTTTCACTTTATTTCAACAATCAGCTGAACGGTTCATACAAGTTTTCGTCGCACCAAAATATCATCATGATACGTACAAGTTTTGTTTTTTTTCCATCCTTGGCCCAAAATTTACTGTAGATTCGATTTTGTAGGATTTACATGTACACATTGAATTTTTAATTCCATTTCCAAGGTTCCTTCCGAGTTTCTCCAAATAAATGTGTGAATGCTTTACATGCTATAAAGTTCCCTAAAATAATAATATCGTACAACGATGTGTTGAAAGTCAGATGAAACATGATAATTATTTATCTTCCTGTAAGTGGCGTCATAATAAATATAAAATGGTGAATCAAAAGAATTAAAATTGCCGTTCCCAAAAAAATGTGACTGAGAATATGTCAGTTTTGGTAGTCAGAAAAGAAAATGTTTGCCCAATGTTTGTAATTTGTTGATTGAGGTGTAACAGAAAAGTTCAATTTTGAAATTTTGATTATGGAAATCTAGAATTCAAGACTTCCGGAAGATCAAATTCGTCATTGCCGAGCTACTGCGATCAGTCAAGATGATTGTATGCGACAAAAAAAAAAGAATCGTTCTAAATGCTCAGTAGTAAAAAAAAAAAAAATTCTTATGGGATTCCACACATAAACTTGGCACCATTGGAATATATTAGGTACATGACTGTTTGGTTAGGCAAGCCACAATTTGATTGAATTTGATGGCGAATGAAAATCCTGAAATTCAAAGATTTTAACCTTGTAAAGTCCAAAGTTAATTTTAATTTTTTAATTAATTTTAAAATTATTAAATGTTTTTAAATTTCATAATAAAAAAAAAAAAAAAATTTTTTTTTTAAACCACCATCCGGTTTTTGTAAATACGGTAACACGGGAATTTTTTTTTGTCCATGGTTGCTTTTATATATGGTTAAAAAAGTTTGAAGAAATGATTTTGGATGATTCGTAACTTCTTGGGAAAGTATGTGTTCCCTTCTTCTATTAAAAAGAGAATCAATGAAAAAGGATTTTTTTTCCTAAACATTCAAAGAACATCAGAACATACAAGACAATCATCATGATTTTTTTTTTTTTTTAAAAAAAAAAAATATGGTTTCAACAAAGAAAATTTGATTTCGTTAAACAAGTAAACTAGAATGATGATGTTTTAGGAAAAATTGGATTTATTCTTTCATGTGAGTTTTTGAAATCAAAAACGGTTTTTTTCTTTTTTTGAAAGGTCGCAAAACCAGTATTTTGAGTTTGGAACTTTTTTTAAAAATCCGCAGCAACCTCAAACAATATATTCATATTCTTAACGGTAAATCGTTGAAAATCTTTGGCAAAAAAAAAAAATAATAACCACTAAAAATAAAGGTTCACATCAGTTTGGAAAATAAACAACTTTAAAACCAATTTTGGTTACATTCCACTAACCAGGTAAAGGTAAAGTGCTGACCACAATATGCAGGGACCTTACGATTATAGCACAAAATGGTGATGAATAATGAAAAATTTTTTATTTTTTTTTTTTGGTTAACCGTTTTGAAACAAAAAGATACGTTTTGGTCACTTCCAAAAAAAAAACAATAGCAAAAAAATTGATTTTTACATGACGGGATATCTATCATTTGGTCAAGATTTGCAATAATCAACGACCGTTTCGGTTTAGTAAAATTATAACGATTGTTTTCGAAATTAATTGTATCAGCACACATAATTTTAGTGTTGCGATCGAGCTTCCAAGCCCGAGCAAAATGAGAAAATTTAAAATCGAATCGATCTGCTCTAAAAACAAAAATATTAATGATTGATAACATGCATCAAGTATTTGAAATATAAATGATGCGAAGTGGAAATTGTGACGCTCTTGTTGCATAAGAACTGACTTATCCATCCGTTTATTTAAGCGAATCTCGCCACAAACCATGCTAAACTAATGGCCATCTGATTTCAATATTTTTTTTTTTTTTTTTGTGAAAGAAACAATTTATGGTTAAATAAATTGTCTAAACAATCCTATATTTCAAGCGCACTTTTTGGCTAGGCTTATTCCGCCTAGCGGGCGCGTCATCGGATGCCTACTGAACAGGTGGAGTACATTACATTTAAAGTTAAACTCCACCAAAAAAAAACAAAAGTTTCCGAATAAAGGTTTCACGTAATGATTTATGTATGTTTTTGTGAATTAAAAATCAACTTAAATGTATGTATGTGGTTCGATTTGACATCAACGCCAAATAACTCAGAAATTCCCATACTACTAAATGTCATTTTTGCACATGATTGAATTATAGATAGTCGCAAAAGCCTCACTTAATTGATAAAAAACGATGGTACACGGACATGATCCAAAAAAAAAAATTTCTTTTTTTTAAGACAAGATAAGACCTAAAATAGCCAAAATAAGCGCGCATGATGCATAGTGCTCGTGGGTAACGTAACACGAGCAATTCATTGTTTTCCTATTGATTTAGATTCTTTCAAGGGTTATTTTCTCAATTACTGCGGCGTTGTGAGATTTTTTTTTTTTTGACGAATTAAACATATCAAAACTTGGCATCATGGGTTATTTATCTTTTTTGATCTTAACCAATTCTTTTGACCAAACAAACGGTTAAATACATGGCATGACATGACATTACATTTCCAAAGGAAGCACGCCATGACAAAAAAATATATATATAAATTTTTCTCCTTGATGATGATGAACCACCTTGTTTCAATGGCGTAGAAACCAGTATGTTTAATTAATTTATTAAAAAGGACGAAAAAAAAATCACTTCCAAATAAATATGCAAGTATGCAAGGGTAAAAACCCTAAAATTTTTTTTAAAAATTTATGATCTAACAACGTGCGTTATAGATAGAGTGCGCCAACTAGCATCCTCCACTAACCAATTGATTATGCTTTTTTTTAATTATTATTGAAAATCCTGGATATTTCTTCAACCATATGTTTGAACATATCATGTAAACAACAACTCAATAAAATTGGAAAATAATCGGAAGGTTTCAAACATTTTTTCTAAATTAAGCCAAAAAAAGTCTTTAGCGTTATGCACCTCGAGCATCAAAAACCCCTCCCCTCCGCAACATCGTCCTTGGGTACGTTTCAAGTGAAATAATACACAAAGGATTGAACAAAGTTACTTTGTGTTCCCTTTAAAGGTAAAAAATGTCATTTCTGCAATGATGACCTAAAATTCATAAGGTTCCATTATACCCTACAAATACTGAAATAGGTTACCATGACGCAGTAATTGTTCATGTCTTTTAACACGAATAATCACATATCCATATAAATGCTTTTTATAAAGCATAAGATTGTGCTGTTGGGGTGATACAAGGCTAATAAATAATTCAAAAATTTCTGCCAGGAATCTAATCGAGATGGATCACGTGTCCGGTTTATTTATCATGCTCTTTGAGAGATTATTTTTTTATTCGAATCCACGCGCGTAATTTCTTGATTGCACCTGACAAAAACAATTACGCCGCCCGCAGCATCAAAAGAGTTTTCGGAAAAAATTTTCATTTTACGCCGCTCGAATGTCAAGTGTGTCTTTTTTTTTTTTTTTTACTTGGAGAAACGTCGTACTCCTTTACTCGGTGATTTCCTATCAATGATAAAACACCGTAAAGGAAAAGATATGCTTAACGCAGCAAGGGTTGGTAAACATTTAGTAAATAATTTCCTAATCATTATTTTTGCGTTAAAAAAAAATGTTCGGTAGATTAAATTTAACGATCCATTCTATTTTATTAAACATGCCAAATAAAGAAAGTAGCAATGAACACGATCTGTGCGGTGGGTTACAAAGTTTTACGCCTTTGATGAAATCCCATAACGTTTATTTTCATTTCTTATGAAAATAAATATTCATTTCAATTTAAGCCCATATCAGATTGGGTAATTTAAATTCACAAACGATAACTGTTGATTTCAAGATTTTTTTTTAATAAAAAAAAAATTATTATAGATAATCTATCAGATAAATAACCTTTACTTCACATCTACGCCTTCCTCCAATGGTAATATGTTAACCATGATTTCTTATTCTATTTATCCTATTTTATTTATCTTTTTTTTCGCTAAAAAAATAAAAAGAATTTGAATGAATAAGCACGCGTTCATACATTATTGTTTATTCGTTTAATAAGTTTCGCCAATCATTATCTCCGACCATTTTTTTATTGCTTTAACGCACCAATTAAATGAATATTATTTTTCTTATGACCGGAAAAAAAATAATCATTGTTTGAATCAAATTTAGTAATACCAAATTCGCGCTCCTCGTGAAACGGATCGTTTTATTAATTTAATTTGAATGTTTAAAAAATTTAATATAAAAATTCCGCGTGAACGATATATTAGGCGTATCTTTTTTTTCATACTTTCGGAGTTTTAAATCAAAATATACTGTATGTTCATCACTCATAATCATGCATGTATGTTCGGAATTTGATGGAAAATGTTCTTTCGCGTGACTCCGAATGAAGTTAATTTATATAAAGTTCATTATCTTCTGACAACTCTCGTTGAACTTCGCGTAGGCTGTTGCACGGAGCGTAAATAGAAATAAAAAAGATCGTAACGTGAGGTTTAATTTGTCTAATTAGGCGATGCTTTTTTTTTTTCCATTATTGGCGGATTCAACTTGCATGATACTTTTGATTATGATCAGGGGTATCTTATTTAGGTTATCAAGTTTTACCTAACTTATAGATTTAGATTTCTTTGTAACCATATGATATAGATTGTAATGATCTAGGTTTTATTCACGCAAAATACAAAAAAAAAAAAATCTCAATCAGGTGACGATTAAACATAATCGTTCCTTTTTTTTTGTTGCCAAAAATTGGTCGATGTGAAAAAATTGCTACATGTACGGCATACAACTTATCATTGCTAATGTAAATTTTAGCGGGACGTAACTCTAAAGAAGAGAGAATATCACTAGAAAATTCATTAATATTCATTAATTCATTAAAAAAAACACCTTTAATTTGTAATCGCAAAGATTATGTTGAATTTAATAAACATTATTTTAATATCATGTCTAGGTCGCAAAGTAATCAACTTTTAAATTTTTTTTTTTTAACAATCCGTTTTATTATTTTGCATAAGCATGTATAAGTTAGAAAAGAACCGTGTCCTATGTTGGGATCAAGGAAACCTATATCCTATGGCGAATGTAAGGAATAACGTAAATGATACACATCTTTTATCTGCTGATAATTATATCAAGGCTTCAATGTGAAAGATGACACTACTGATAATTATAAAGATCATGGAGACCGATTTATTGTCCTTGGGTGCGGAGAATGTGACGTGAACGTTAAATACGAATAAATCGAAATTGTTCTATTCGATGTGACATTCCAAAAAAGCAAATGCAAATTTATCAACTCGTAGGGAATCAACTCAAAACCTTTCTTGTTCCAAATCTATTTATCAAATCTATGCTCTCAAACTAATCTTGGTTGCTTAAAGAATCTTTTTTTCTAGTCATAATGGCAATGAACTGATGGATTCATTTCGACTAAAGGAATTTGCTGCCTTCACCAAATGGATGTACCCTTTCTTTACTCTTTTTGTTGTTTTCGAATTCTTCAAAGGTCATTCTTATATTACTTTTTTGACTTGTAGAATGAATCGTGGCCAAACCTTGTTATCAAAGTCGCATTTTTTAGGTTTGTCGGTCACGTTTAGGAGAAAACGCGAATTACTAACGACACAACAAATTGCGTCCATGATGTTATTATTGTTAAAGATTGATAAATTTGATTACGTTCCTGAAGGCAAAATTCTTTCATATATGTATTTTTTTTTGCAATTCGAGTCTCTTTTTGTTGTAAACTAAAGTTTTTTCCTCAACATGTATGACATTATAATGTATCAGGCACCTATGTGCAACAATATCTTAATCCCATAAGTATATTGGTCATTAATTTGGTACTCATGATGCCATTGAACCACCATAAGTTCATTAGATTGTTTATATCACGATGTTAAAACCCCTATTCAAAATATTAAAGTATCTCTTATAAGACATTTTTTTTTTTCATGTTTCGACAAGTAATTCTCGAAATATTTGACATTTAACCATAAAATATTCGGATGTAACCTGAGATAATGCTTATTTTGCGACGTTATTTATCTCTGTCATTGTGAATTCCTTTGAATAATATGATGTTAACACATTCATGCTTTATTATAAGATGATTAAGTTTGAAAAAGAAAATAGAATATTATTGGTAAAAGATTGAAATAAGAATAATCATCAATTCAATTAAATAAGAATTGAATTAAACCGTGTACAATTTATCTGTAAAAACACGATCGGTTTGTGTAACATGGGCATTCGATCAAGCAAATCAGTAAATGACATTTGCCGCTTTCATAATCGTAAAATATGAATTATGGTAACTTCGAACTTGGTTCCAAAAATCGAGAAATTTTGTTGGAGGGATCTTTAGAAAACATTTGCAGTGCAACAGTTATATATTTAACAATAGAAGGAGATATTTTGAGCGAATATAATACTATCAGAGATTTAACAGACAGTGCGGTAACTTCTGCATTATTAAAAATAAATGATTACTCTCGGAAGCTGAAAGTATTAGAGGTCTTACCACAGGTTAGTGACAAGGTTTTAATATTTACTTTTGATGATAGCAGATCAATAAGCTGTTTGACTTGGTACTCTTTCAGAGGTGAAAGTTCCCCGTAACTTCTTTGTTCAAAGAACAAAAATGAAGCTTCTATAGTTCATCGTACTAATTTAGAAGAAATATTTTGCGCGAAGCTTACTTATATTTTATTCTTTGTAGATGAAATCTGGATATAGAGATATATTAGCGTTGAAAAATGTGAACGCGTTGAAATTGGTATAATATCTTGTTATAATTCATTTAAAGTTATTATATTAATATAATATTAACCAGCTATATAATATCATATTCTTCTGGATAGGACATTGGTGCGGATAGGAAAATTATTTTGAATTGTTGAAATTTATAATAATAGTGTTATTTAATGCAAAAAATGTAAATATACAAATACATTATATTTTTAAAATTTGATCCTAAAATTTATTTTTAATATAATTTTATATTTTTATAAAAAATTTACTAATTATCAAATTGCTTTAATTTTAAAATCTTTAGTATTATTTAGCAATTATTTGATTATTTTTTGAATCAGTAGTATTTGATTTTGAAAAATCAATTTTAAAATTTGCCTTTTTTCTTTTTTGTTTAAGGTTTTAAATTAAAAGATTTTTTCATGATTTATATAAACTGATTTTAAAGTAAATTTTTTATTACTATATTATGCATAATTATTTAATAAATTTTTTATATAAAAAAGTTTATAAAAATTAAATGGAAAAATGAATTATAAATAGCTTATAAATATTGGAATTAATATTATCTATTGGTTAGTAATTAGGCTATCAGATATTAGAAATTGTTTTGTTATAATATTTGTTTTGACTACTTATTGAAAATGTCTTGCAATTTCTTTTTAATGTTTAATTCATCTGTAAGTAGTACTTATTTTAAACAAGAGTTATTAAGACACCTATTGAACATGATTATCTTATATTTACAATAAAAACTAAATCAATTATTCAGAAAAAATTGTCATAAAAATTATCAATCAGGTTTATAAGGCAGCTTGAATTCTTTTTTTGAACTTCTACTTATATAATTTAACTTTGATATGAAGTTTTAAAAGTAAAAACCTGACATTAAATATAACAAAATTAATATGACATATATATTATAATGAAATGATAAAGATAATATTTATGATATAAGAGTGGATTTCTATAAATTTATTAAATAAACTAAACCATTTAAAAAATATTATTATCAATAAGACTTTTTTAAAAACTTTTGAAAATCACTATAATGTTTTGATTTGTAATAAATAGCAGATAAAATTGCAGATCATAAGGTATTATTAGTTACTTTAGCTTTGTTTATAAGTATATATGATTTAGTAGTTGTGATAACAAAGTCTTAAAATAATTCTGATATTTATTTAATATTAAATAATGTGATTATAAATTGCTTTTAATGCTACAATAATTAATCAGATTGTTTATTTTTCATTTAGGTAAATTAAATGAATTTTCATTAGAAATTTTTAATTAATATATATAATTTTTAAAAAATTAATGTAGATGACAGTGATGAAATGATGAATTAATATAATTAGATAGTTCACATTTAATCAAATTTAAAGTAAATTCTAAAGTTATTTAAATATAATCAATTCTAAATTACAAGTTTATGCAAGAAAATAAAGGTAGAGTATTTATTTAATTTTTATTATATATAATATTAAAATATCATAAAGATTAAAATACAAAAGTAAATTAATAAAAGTTATTATAAATTAAGAATTATTTGATTAATTTATATTAGTATTAATATTAGTATTAATATCTCCTAAAAGAATGATATAATAGTCCTCTTTAATAGTATTATTTAATGTATGGTCAAAGTTTCTTTCTTAAATCATTAATACTTTTTCTGGATAAAGAATAATAATTGATAATTTTTATTTGTTAACAAATTGAAATTTAACATATATTACTCTATCAAATTTTGATTCATATTTAAATATATGTTTAGTTAATTTAAGATTAAAGAAAAGACTAATACTGAATCTAATAGATTAACTGTCTTAAAAATAATCAAATAATCAGAAAATAAACAACTGAAAATGATGAATAATTTGATTTAAAATTGATTACTTGTAGGTCTATAATATTAAAATAATATATTAAATAAAGTAAAAAAGATAGTTTTGTTTAACAAAATTAATAAATAAGTGTGTATTATATATAGCAGAATTAGGAAATTTATATGTTTTAGGTAAACTTTAATCTTATACTTGTACTATATTATACTAAATTTTATATTAATTGTTATGTGTATTTATTATATTAAATTTCTATTAAATTGTATTAACTATACTATTTTCTAATCCTGATATATAATAATATGAAGGGTTAGAAATTTATTTGAAGGATAAAAGGAGTATTTAAAAATTCTATAAGTATAGTAATTAAGGTAAATGAATTTATTAAAAAAAGATGCTAATATAACTCTTAATTTGTTTATCTAAAGTTAAAGTCAGAAGAAAAAATGTTTGAATATTATAAGTATTTAAGAGATTATTTTTTTTAAAAAAAAATAGATTAAAAATCTCTATTAAATCATTAATAATTAGAATAAATGATAAAATTTACTGTTATTATTATTAACAAATAATGATTAATTATTTATTATAAAGTAATAATATATTTAAAGATATCAATATATGAATAAATTAATTTAAAATTTTTGTTATAATAGAAAATTTATAGTTATAAAGATTAATTTTAAGTAGGATAATGATTTTGATATCTAAGGTTTTTTTATAACTTCAAATCATTTTTGCTAAAATTTAGATTTTAATAATTTCATATAGATAGTTATTAATCATATTAAGTTGTATAATAATATGTTCTTTAAAGTCAACATTATACATTAATCTGCCTTTTATAATTTTATTACTAAATCTAAAAGTAAAATTAACTGTGTTGTCAAATATTTATTTATTTAAATTTATTAATTCATTAATCTAATATAAAACTGAAGGTTGAATATAAAATTCTTTACCTACTATAAATTTATTATTTTTAACTTAAAGAAAAAAAAGAAAAATTTTAATAGTTTATATTGTTTAGTTTAGTCATATTGGTAAAAGTAATATTTTCTCTGATAGTAATTCTCAATAGTTATTTTTTAAATACAGTATAGTTGGTAACTTAAGCTAATTGAAATTTTGATACAAATTTTACATATTTTAGTTTTTAGAAATTTATTGACATTTAGAACAGGAAGAAGCATTATAATATATTAAAAAATAAATAGCATATAATTTTTTGAATCAATTTATTCTAATCATTTGTTATTAAATATAAATTATTATTTTCAATTGTAAATTTAGTATTATCAGCATTTTAAAAGTAAAAATATGCTATTTTAAATAGTTATAATTAGAGTAAACCCTTAATATAATTTATACTAAGATATCTAGCATTTAGTTGATTTCATAAAAGTTATGAATAGTAGTATTTTTTAGTAGATTTATGAGTTTTGCTAAAAAATAAACTTAGATATTTTTTATAAAAAGTATATATGTAAAATCTAATCATAATATTAATCAAAATAACCTATTATCTTTTTAAATTTATTAAAATTTAGTATTATCAGCAAAGATTATAATTTTTTATCAAAAATTTAAACTTTTTATAGTAATTGAATGATAATGTCAAATTTAAAAAATAATTTTCTAAGCCTTATTTCTATGATGTCT
This sequence comes from Funneliformis caledonium, assembly GCA_910591825.1. NCBI lineage: Eukaryota > Fungi > Glomeromycota > Glomeromycetes > Glomerales > Glomeraceae > Funneliformis > Funneliformis caledonium. The sequence continues at coordinate 14,923 of CAJVPQ010000088.1, forward strand.
AATGGATTTTAGTTATTGTAATTGATTGAATAGGTATGAATAGATATTACTTTTAATTTCAAAAGATTAAAATGTGATATTGTTTAAATTAGAAATACAAAACTACTATATTTAAGTTTATCAATAAAGAAAACTTTTGATAATAGATTGTGTTAGGTTTAACAGATATTTGCCTTGTATTAGTCATAGTATTGATCAATAATTGCAGTAATTTTTATTAAGAATAATGTTTAAGTATTATTCATTAAAAAAAAAGTGAAAAAATATTAAGATTACTTCGTAAAAGCATTGAAAGCATTTAAGTATATATTAAGAGTATTTTCAAAAATATTAGAAGAGCTGTCTATATTTATAATATTTTTATTATTATTGTTATTTTATATAAATATATCTTATTTGTTTTTTCTTTGTTTACTTTTACTAGAGTTTTTTTTAAAGATAGATCTACTTCTATAGTTATTTCTAAAAGCAAAGTATTTAAAGAATTAACTATAAAGATTTTTGGCTTAATAGTTTAAATAGTATTTTATCTTGTTTAGTGATTTATTTAAGATAAATAATACAGAATAACTGTATTTAGTATTTTGTTTGTATTCTTTTTAATTATGATAAAAGCAAAAAAAATTTTTTAAAAAATTTAAACCTTTATTATATTTTAAAAACAAATATTATATTTTATAATTTATAAATAAAAAAATTATAAATTACGTGTTATACTAATTATATAATTATAACTTTAAAGAATTATTAATTATTAATTTTAAATTTTATTATAAAATGATTTTTTTAAATAATAAACTATTGAAAATTATTTTTTACACATTTAAATTAAAATGTTCTAAAAGAGCAAATCTTAATAAAATTATATAATTACATTTAACTTCTACTACAATACTGATTTCACTTAAATTAAATTTTCTTCAAAATTTTCAAATACTACTATTATACAAAAAGCATATTTATAATTATTATTATCTTTATAAGGATTGATAGTTTCTTATCTTATTAAATTTAATTTATCATCATCTTCAGATATACTTAAATTTATAGCAAAACTTTTAAAAAATTTATAATTTTTGTTTTAATATCTGAAAAATCAATATTAAAAATTCTAAATCTATAATTAATGGAAATAATATATTGTTTAAATAAAGATAAAAAATTCAAATGTTTTTTGAATTTTAATATACTGTATGTTGTAAATGTTTTTTTTTCTAAATTTACCATCATATTATATTTGATATTATTTTTAAAAAATTATATAATACATTACTTTTCTTTTAATTTGTTTAAAATTAAAAGAATGATCTTATATATAAATTTGGTTACATGAAAATGTTTTTCTTCAAGAGTAGGTAACATATATTTATTATGTCCTTGCATTGTCATGCAATCTCTATATATTGAATAAGTATAACGGGAATTGTTTTTAAAAAATAAACTCTTAATTATATCTTTAAAATTATTTGTCATATAATTAAGTTCTGTATTAAGTTTTCAAATAATTGATTTCTTTTATCTGAAAAAAACTTTTTTTATCAAAAAAATTTTTTATGATTTAACTTAATATGTATAATTCATTATTTAGAAATTGATAAATAAACAATTTTTTGTATTATTATTTATCTTAAAATAATTATTGATAGGATATTTTTTTAATATTATCATTATATTCTGAAATTAAATTTTGTAATCCTTTTATATTATTTTCAACGTTTAAAGGAATTACAAACCAATATCTAATTCTTTAATTTTTTGTTCATATTTTCTTTATTGTTTTTTGATTACTGTTATTTATAAAAGTAGAGATAGGAGTAAAAGTAGAGGTAGAAGGAGAGGTAGAGGCAGAGTAGAAGTAGAGGTAGAAGCAGAGGTAGAGGCAAAAGAGAGGTAGAGGCAGAGTAGAGGAGGTAGAGGTAGAAAAAGAGGTAGAGATAGAGGTAGAGAATTAATATTTTTACGTGATGATATTATTTTCATTTGTTTATTAATTAACAATACTCTTGCTTTCATAAAAGCTATATTTTTGTTTATTTAATTCAGTAACAATGATGAAAAATATAATGAGACGAAATATAAAATTATGACAGAGTTTGAAAAATATAATGGAGCGGAGTATAGATTATGATGGAGTTAGAAAACAGATTAAGTCGGAATTATAATGGGGAGTGAATATAAAAATTATGGCGGGAGTTAAAAAATAATGGAATATAAAATTAAGGGTGTTTGAATTTTTTTTTTTTTTGAATAAAATGTGATTTTGATTTTTTATTTTATGTAAAGTCTGAAATTTTAAGCAAAAAAAAAACCCCTGTGAAATTATAAATATCCTACCGCCCAAATCAAGTTTTCGGTAATATCCGGGTACTATAAATAATGGTCGCTAAATATACACGTGATGCCGAAAAAAAAAGTAATCTCTATGATATAATTATTCTAAGAGAAAAATTTAAAAAACCCTCCAAGTCCGAAGAAAAAAAAATAAAGAAATCCTCTGAATTAAATCTTTCCGAAATAATGTTGGTGAGAAAAAATTCTTCATTTATTCGTAAAACTTATTTCATATTGATACAAAAACATTTCAAAAAAAAAAAAAGTTCTTTAAATAATCACAATATCCAATTTAAACCGCACAAAGTGCAATTGACGAAAGAGTAGAAAGTATTAAAACAGATTGTCCTGTTCGATATACACCCTTTACTGATAAGGCTGCTCCAGCATCCCAAAGCTGTTTAAATAGAATAATAAATAAAATGTGAGAAAACCAAGACAAAAACACGATTTGTAAATTTCAAATTGATATTTTTGTACCAAATGCCTAATTCCGTTGAATACATGGTAAGAGAAAGAGTAAGAAATGCCGAATTTTCCTGCGAGTTTTAGCGCAGGTGGTAAAGTTGACACTGCGGCAACTAAAGTGTCGGCATCAGGTCCGCCAAATGCATAAGCAGTTGTCACTCCGTAGAGACCTAATCGATACAAGTAAATTAATCACAATAGAGATTACAAATTAATAAGGATTGTGAAGCCTTACCAACTGCCAATCCCGCTCCAGTTACTCTGTGTGCAAATGACATATACCATGTCAATTGTGGTTGATAAATAGTGAAATGGGGTGAAAGCGGTCGTTTGGCACGTTGACTAATGAGAATCTCTTCGTGGGCAGGTGATGTTTCTTGAGATGTTGACGATGTAGTGCTTTGTCGCGCATTTCTGTTATGAAATAGCATACAAGTTAATTAGAATTCATCAAGGTATCAATGAGCTCAAAAAAAAAAAATGCAATTATAATTTATTTTCAAGAGAATGAAATGGATAATTATTAAAAAATGAAGACGCAAGATTAAATAAAGTCGATAATATCAAAGAGAAACACCCGATTCAAATGTACCTCATCAAAATAGGTAAAACGCCACCAGTCCTTGTCAAAGTAGTTCTGCGCAAGTAGCCTATTTATTGAATCATGAAATTTCAAACGTTTTTTAAAATACGTGTATACAACTTGCTTATTACATACCAGAGCCTGATGTTCTGAAAGTTCGTATCAAGTTGATGGAATTCATTTTTTTTTAAAAAAAAAAAGAACTAATTTAAAATCTCTTTAAAAATACAAATCATCCATGTATCACGAGAAGATAATCTAAGGCATTGTCATTAGTTTGTGCACGGTCAATTTAATCCAGATAATATAAATTAATATCATTCTGCGTTTTTTATCCTTGAATTTGAATGTCCGTACTTTTCTAAGTGAGTTTCGGTAATTTCTCCAAAAGTACCCTACGGTATGGTTGTGACCGCAACTAAAAAAGTAACGTAAATCATACACATTTGAGCAAACATATTCTAATTATTCCTGGAGGGAAGGCAAACGAATAAGTAAGCTTAACATTAATTAAGTTGTTCTTGTAGAAGGATAAAGGTTTTTGATAAATGTCAGAATAGATCACTATTCATTTACCAGCTTCAGCATGGTATATGGCATTTTCTCATTTTCCAGATTAATTAATTAAAAGAGGGGGGGAAAAAGTTACTTCACATCCAAAATGGCATAAAAGATTTTAAATTTGCTATATAAATCGGGTCTTGTATACAATATATATATATATATATATTCTCAATGTACCGAAATCCTTTATATACTCAACACAGGGTTCTAAAGGAAAAGAAATTCATTTTGTAATAGTCACGCGCTTTCAAAATATTGTAAAAATAAATAAAACACAATACATAATAATTGATCGAAATATATTCCAGCAAAGGAAAAACAAGAAAAAGAATATCCTATTTTATACAATTATGACCTCTTTATATAATCTACCTCAAATAATAAGCTTAAAAAAAATTAAGACATTATATTATATCTTTATTCTAACGACAACAATCAATTAAAGAAATTTGTCTATTCAATCAATGTTTTTAATCTTCTAATTCGTCGGCTGGGATTTCCCTTTCATCGATAGTGTAGATATTTGCAGCTGGTTGCCACACTTGTATAATATTATCTTCTGCGGTGCTAGCAACGACCCATGGAAGGTGAGGATTCCAACTAAAATCTGAAATCTTATTAGTGTGCCCGCCATGCATAAACTTTTTTTTTTTTTTAAAAAAAAAAAAAAGAGAAAGAAAAATCAATTAAATATGTATTTATATAGAGATGTATAACAAATCAAAAGACACAGATCTGTATATACCAATAACTCCGGTGGTCCATCTTCAGCATCCTCAGCAGTTTGTTCCGAACCAATCCTACTTAAATCCCATATATTAACCCTACGATCACCTGCAGCAGATGCGAGGATTGTTTCATCATGAGGTGACCATTCGACTTGAACAATTTCACCGGAATGTTGTTCAAGTGTATGTAACTTGGTTTTAAGGTTACGTAAATCCCACAAGCTTAAGGTCTGAAAAAGAGAGGAAATTATAAACAATTTATAAGGTGTACGTAGTAAGGCATCATAATAATATACCTTGTCCCCGGCACCAGTCACCAAAATGTATTCGTTACATGGATTGAATGCTAAACTATTAACTTCACTTTGGTGAGCAACGACTGTATGTACTGGTTTGTCGTAATTTTCACGTGAATCCCAACTACAAAATTTAACTATGCTAGATTAGAAGATCACAGGGAATGCCTTCTATGAAAAAGGTTTTCTTATCCCTTACATGAGAAGTTTTTGATCGTCCCCTACTGAGCCGAAGATATTTACCGTATGCCACGCAACGTCTTCGACAATAGCTTCATGCCCTTGATAAACTCTATATGGCTCCATTGTTTCTTTTGTATATCCATTGATGTCCCTATAAATTCATTTTTAGATAAAAACTATTTAAAACCTTTTGTAACAAGATCTAAATTCACAAAGTAACCAATTATATGACAATACCAATGACAAATAGTGGTATCTTCTGAAGCATCTATAATGTGACCAGATTGAAACGGATTCCAAGCTAATCCATATCTAAATTGTAATGACGAAATTCAGAACCAAGAGTCAATCGGAAATGTAAATGATCAAGAATAAAGATAATATTTACCCTTCTTTTGTATGCCCTCGCAATTTCAACTCGGGACTACAAACCCCTTCCGCGGGAGGTTTAGTTGGATGTTTTGTAAGATCAAATATATAGACATCTCCTGTTACCGTTTTTGTTGCAATTATATTTTGATCCTGAGGCATATATCGCGCTCTATTAACTTCACCGTCGTGATTTATTCTTTGAACAACGGTGATTCGACTTTCGGATGAGCCACCATGCACACCTGCTTCTGATTAGATATTATATTACTTCTGATTGAATTACATAATAAATTGGATCTTTTTCTAAAAAAAAAAAAATTAAAACCTGCTTTTTCTTCTTCATATTTTCGAGGATCGATATCGGAATCACTTTTAGGAAGTTGGACATTGGCGATTTCAACATAATTTTGATCATTGTCCGATGTATGAGTACCAATCAATAAGCGCTGGATAGTATAATCCTTTCCCTCGGGCCTAAAGTGTGAATTAATTATTATTTCTTTCTTTTCACCGTAAACGAAAAAAAATTGAAACGAATGGTAATATTTTGAAATAAAATTACTTTTCTATATCTTGAAACCACTGACACGTTAACGTAGGCCACTCCAGCGCGTGAGTGATGACCAGATCATATAGAAACGGCGAATTTTTCTTCCATATTTTATATTCTTCGTTAACTATCTTTTCTTCTATGGCTGCACGTTCTTGTTTCGTTTCCTCTTTTTTTGAAAATATAAGAAAATTCAATACAAAATAAATAACATGTATATAAGAAAAAAAAAAAGATATGTACCAGTAGACTCCTCATTATTCTGGGAAGAAGGTGAGTCACTAAGAGAAGTAGACATCATTATAGTTTTTTATTATTGACAGAAATAAAGACGCGAAGTACTACGTTTATTTGGTGATCGACCTAAAACTATCCGTTTTCTGTTGAAACCTTAAGGATCTATTCACGTGATAAATTTCGTCAGGTCATTTCTCGAAAATGTTTTTTTAACATCAAATTCCCCCCCCCCCCCCGGAATTTTTTTTTTTTTTTTTTTAATATGATAATGAGGGTATTAATTACTTTATCAATCATATTTATAATACATTTTACATCGAATAATGGTAGTAGTAATGCATACAAGACATTATCAGAAAAATCATTTCAACTTCTCGCAAACTCCAGCTCCTCTTCAATATTCACGGATTTTCTTCCTTCCTTGTTAATCCCTCGCGTGTCCGGTACCGAAAATAATACAAAAGTGAATTCGTTCATCGTCAATAAATTCACTGAACTCAAATGGCACGTCGAGACGGATGAATTTACGGATAATACACCTTATGGACAAATGAACTTTTCTAATATCATCGTAACCAAAGATATTAAAGCTACCAAAAGATTAGTGTTTAGTGCTCATTTTGATAGTAAATACTTTGCCGATGGAGGATTTATAGGAGCTACTGACAGTGCTGTACCCTGTGCAATATTAATGGATTTAGCATATAGTTTGGATAAGTACCTTGATAATAGAAAACAAGATGAGACCACATTACAGATTATTTTCTTTGATGGGGAGGAGGCCTTTAAATATTGGACTCATAATGATTCACTTTATGGATCAAGGTTTGTTGTGTCTTTTGTTAACTTTTGTTGCAACATATCAAAGTTATTTATTGAATTCCTTTTCTTCTTTAATTATACAAGGCATTTGGCGGCTAAATGGGAAGATACATATATTATAGATGTAGAATCACCACAAAATAAAGGAAAAAATATGTTAAGTGGAATAGATGTATTTATATTATTAGATTTATTAGGTGCTTCAAGACCAACCATAAAAAATTATTTTACCACGACTTCTTGGATGTTTGGTCAATTAATTCAAATAGAATCTAGGTTAACCACAAATAATTTAATAAAGTTACCAGGTAGTGTAACTAGCAGCTCGAAAGATGGAAAGGTTGAAATTAAAGAGGATAATAGTATAGATGATACTTTAGAAGATCATGAAAGTTATTTCAATCAATATTCCATGAATACATATCAAGCTCATATTGCAGATGACCATATACCTTTTTTAATGAGAGGTGTTCCCGTATTACATATTATTCCTTCGCCATTTCCTATGGTTTGGCATGAATTATCTGTGAGTAATAAGTTTTTTTTTTTTTTTGATTAACTTTTTATCATAATAATCATCATAATAATCAATAATTATTCACAATAATGTAGGATGATGCTGATGCCATCGATCCTGTTGTGGTATATAATTGGAATAATATATTTAAAATATTTACTGCAGAGTATTTAAATATGGATGCAAACATATACAACGCTAAAGATCATGATGAATTAAAGAAATCCACGAATAACTAAACAAAGTATTATATATATATATATATATATACCTATAGAGATATATATATATATTTGATTTTATTCAAAATAACAATTGCTACTATAATATTAATATAATTAAACGTAATGAAAAATGACAAATCTAGATCGAATGAAAATATGTGAACTAGTTATATGTTACAGTTAGAATCAAAAAAAAATTTTTTTACTTAAAAAGCAAAATATCAGCTAATATACAAAGAATAAAAAATATAGGCACGAAATATTTTAATGTCAATTGGTTACACAAAATTACAATTCAAACATTTCAAGTGTCATTCAAAAGTTTTTTTTCCTCCATTATTCTTACCATTAACAGTTTCAACACTTAAGATACTATCCTCGCTATTACCTCCGCTACTATTACTTCCACCAAACCACATTTTTCTTCTTAATTCTAATAAAAATGTCATTTTTTCTTTTCTTCCTTGAGCTTCTTGTGCACCTTTTCCTTTTTTGTCATTACGTTTACGTCTTTTAGCTATAAATGAACTTGATGAGCTAGTTATGGATGCGTTCTCTTTTTCATCGGACACAACGTCAACCAATTTCTTCTTTCCATTCAACGTTGAAAGTGATGGTGATTTTTGCGATGATAGCGATTTTGTTGACGATGGTCCGCCTTTCATTGACGATGATGACGAATTTATTGAAGCATTTACAGGTTCAATATTACCACTTGTACCACTCCTATTATTTCTTGTTCTTTTTGATGAGGATTTCTTTCTAGAGAATTGTGATGTTTTTCTTTCTTTGCTTTGTTGCTGTTGATAATTATTATTATTATTTTCTTTTGGTAAGTTTATTAATGATGCAAATTGTGCTAAATTTTGTTTTTGTGAATATCCATTTCGTTTATCTAAAAAAAAGAAAAAAAAAAAAATTTAAAAAAACAATTAAAATAAAGTTTTAACAAAGCTTTTTTATTGATAAAAATTTTTTTTTTTTTTTTGGTAGATTTTGATCAACAAAAAACCAAAAAAAAAAAAATATATATATATATATATATATATAATATTTATATATTATATAATAATAATAGAAATAATAATAATAATAATAATAATGGTGATAATTATATTTTCAACAAGTAATTCACCCAAAGGTCGAGTATAAAGATATCGAATGATGTTAAAGGTTTAATGTAAAAGGGTAAAGAGAGAAAGAAACATACAGTTAATAAAATATAATTTAGCTCGTGAAATTTTATAATTATATATGTATATTAATTATATTTTCATATTGCATTAAAAAATAATTGAAAATCTATGTTCTAATTAAAATGTAGCATGGGAAGATCATTAAAAAACAAATAAGTCTTCTCTATATTTCGTATACACTTTCAATAACCATACTAATTTAACAGAAGCAATTACTAATAAAAAAAAGAAAAAAAAAAAAATAAAGAAATATAAAATAAAAGTAATAATAATAATTCGGATCCAATAATTCAGGAATAGAATAAAACCATAAATAGAATATAGGAAAGTAGCTATGAACGGAAAATATCATTACCGTTCGAACTGCCAATCGTTGATGTTGCCCTTTCCCTTGTAACTCCATATTTCGATTTTTTACTTGGCAATGTCCTTCTTCTCGTTAGACCATCCGTGGTAATTTTACGAGTTAAAGGATCTTGTCCCTGAACCCGTTTCGTTAATTGTAGATCTTCGTTCGTATCTTGTTCATTAATAACTCCCGGTATCATCGTTATGGAATCTGCCGATTTATTTCGATGTTCAAGACTTAAACTTGATCGTCGTAGAGATAATTGTGGTACAGGTAGATTGTTTAGGTCATGAGGCTCTTGTAGAGATATTGAACAACTTTCTCTATCGATCCCACGATAGTATCCTTCTGTATCTTTCGATAATTCTTTTCCTTCTTGAGACCCATTATTATTTAAAGTCGTCGTCTTCTCTTCCGTTACATCATTTGATGTAGAACTTGGTAAGGACATCAAGAAGTAATTTTGATAATCAATTAGGAATTCCAAAACCTCTTGAGATAACTTATATTGTTCAGGGGCCATATCGTGAGAAGGGTGTGAAAGAATACCCGGCTGAAAAATTGATGCCAAATTTTTTGATGGCATCAAATTTTGTCCTGATTTCGATGAGAAAACCGCGAGAAGATCAAGAATATAGAGAAGTAAATGTTGATTTTCTTTTGGTAACATTGAAATCAATTTCTGATATTTTTTTACCCTTTCTTGTGGATCGGTATTGTTAGCTAAAAAAAAAAAAAAAAAAAATTTTACCAAACGAAGTTAACTTCAAATCATTACAAATTTAACTTTTTTAAAAAAAAAGTTAAGGCAAATTGGTTGCTCCCTTACCATGAACCGACCGAAATTGATCATACCATTGCTGTGGAATGACTGGATCCGGTAAATGATTTAAATATCTTCGCAGTATATTTGCGGCATCATGTACGGAATAACCCATCCAAGTTAATGACTTTCCGTATAAAGGTGGAGAATCGAAAACCGCTTGCAATTCTTTTATTCTTTTCGCAGATCCACTTAAACGAAATATACCTTCCGTCGTTGTTGCTATATCATAATTTGTTATTAATCAAAAAAATAGTACTATATATATAACTTTTTTATATATTTAACAAACAAAGATTATTACCTTTTTCTTTTAGATACATTCCACATTTTGCAACTATTGTAGGTATATACCCATATACATATTGCTGACCGTCTGCGCCAGCCATACATATCGGTACACTTGCATATTCGATACCATCGGAAAGTCCTATACCGAATATCCCTTTAGTACCTAATAGTAATGACATTATAAAAATAAAATTTTAATTTGATCCTTATCTTTTTTTTTTTAAGGAATTATCCTTCTAATTCTATAAACTAATCTAATCATTTTCATTTTTTATTTTCTTTACCCATATATCTTTTCCAAACGTAATATTCTTGACTTCGTTTTTGTTAAAACCGAACTCCCGAGTTTATGTTTTTTTTTATCATCAATAAAAAAAGTTTACCTTTTCTTTTTTCTTCACTTTCTCTTTTTGCATTTTTTACCGTAAACTGTTTCCACCACGCCTTTAAACTCGCTTTAGACGGTGTAGTTATTTCAGAAGAATTGTGATGCGGCATAGTTATAGGCTAATTTTTATCATTAAATATACAATTAAAAATTCATTTGAACCTTGTAACAAATCTTGAGTTCAAAATTAAGGTATCGAGTTAAACTAGGCAATTATTTTATAAAGAATATGGGAAAGAAAAGGGTGAGAAAAGGTGCTTCATAAAAGCAAAGGTTACAAGAAATTAATAATAAATGCTTTGTGGTTTGTAAACAAAGTCCTAGTCAGTTAATGTTCTTCGGTAATAATGTTAATGTCTGGAAATTCAACCAACCTTCAAATTATGTAATTTTAGTGGCTTGGTTGTGAACCCTAATGCCACAGCCACCATGGTTTTTTTTGCCGGAATAATTTTTTTGGCGTCAATGGATTTTTATGATCGACAATTCTCAAAATGCGATCGAATATAAAAAAGGGTGATCAAAAAACATCGTATGTTCGGGTATGTTCGGAACATATTTTTTTTTAATTGTTGGATCACAAAATGTAAATTTGATTTTGACGAATTTGTTACAAGATTTAAATAGATTTTTTTTTTTTATAATGATAACCAACCAAAAATAATCCGATAAATTATAAACACAATCGGTCGATTATTCAAAATCCTATTTTAGAACCTCATCTCATTAATTAATTAAAACGAAAGATAAAATCAATAATGATATCGATTTGGTTGAGCAGTGCCCGCACTGATCCTAAAAAAGCTTCTTGGCTTGATTCTTAAAACAAATCAGGAAAATTTCTTTTTCTAGGCTCCGTGGCAATAATGTTTACAGTAACACTGATTGTCCTATTGCATCCGTTACCCTCATAATATTTAATTCCAACCGGCGGATAATAAACCCGAGACTTTATTTATGGTTAGGAAGTTCATAATTTGATCCTAATTAATTTTAATTTAACGTTACTATTAAAAATTTTTTGCAATTTTACATTTTAGGATTTAGATCCTAGGATCAGATTCTAAATATTAATAATATATAAATAAATATTATGTAAATAAATATTATTTTTAAAATATTTTCAGACCAATTAAAAACCTATTAGAAATTTTATCAATCCTAAAATTTCATAATATCAAATCAAATAATAAATTATTTATTGTTTATTAGGTTATTAATCAGGCTTGTTTTATTATTATTTCAATAAATAAAAAAATTCTCTTAATTTTAAGTAAAAAATTTTATGAATTTATTGATTTCAGATCATAAGACTCATTATAAGAATAATTATCATATAAAGATTTATATATTTAAATGATTTTAGTATTTTAATATATTTTTAAATGATTATTTTATAATAATAAAATATATAATATATAATAATATATATTAAAAATATAATAAATTATAAATAAAACAATTTTAATTATAAAATTTTAATATTTTATTAATATTACTAATAAAAATTATTAAAATATAAAATAAATAATAAATATAAAATAAATGTAATTATAATATAAATTTATTTATTTATTATTTTCTTTCATATTGATTTTATAATATCTTATAAAAATTTTTTAAAATTATAACAATAATTAAATTATATATTAAAAAAAAAGATAATATTTATCATAATATTAAAAAATATACTTTGTTTTTAAATATAAGAATTTCATTTAAATTTAATTTTTATTAAATTTTATATAATAATTTATAATTTAATTTTTAATTAAATATATTATAACTAATTGTATTAGTAATATAATCAGCTTAGATTAGATTATAAATATAATAATATAATCTGATTATATCATTATAATCTAAATATAATGATATAAATTAAATATAATAATATATTTTAATTTATATTGTTACCAGTTTCACATTTAGTTATTTTAATGTCTAAGTCAAAAGGCTGTAGCAGTTAATTCTACACGTTAGAGTTTTTGATCTTAAGATTTTCTCTAAATCCTACAGGTATCTGTTATACTTGAATCAATTCAACAATTATTATATCTTAGAATTTAAAATATATTTAATTAAACTTGTAATGATAAACTCAATAGCAAGTTAGTATAAGGTATTATAACAAATCCTAAATAAGGAATAATATTGAAAGAAAAGTAATTTTATATAAATTTAAATTCATTTCTTTATTTATAATACTGAAACTTATAAGAAACTTACAGTTGAATTAATTTACAATTTGAGCAAAAAGCTATTCTATTTATATAAATTAATTTATTAAAGTTAACTATTTACTACGCTATAAATTAACTAAATATAGATATATGTTTTAATAAAATATATTTAAATGTAATAAAATAATAAAAATAATATAAACTATAAAAATAATAAAAATAAATAAAATAAATTACAGATGTTAAAAGAATTATAGATGAAATAGAATAAACAGAATAAATAGGTTATAAAAAAAACAGAAGAAATATGTGAAACAGAAATTATTATTAATTACTATTTGACATAATAGTAATATTATCCAATATGAAAACATCATTGATTAGCAAATCTCACGTGATGTTTGAAGCTATAATTTTTTTTGTTGATAATATAATTTAACTATAATTTAATAATTGAATATTTACTATATAATTTATATAAATCAAATAATCCAAATCAGCTAAAAATTAAATAATTAAATTTAGATCAAATTTGATATTATTTATGATTAAATTATTTGTTTTCTGATTAATACAATCAATTTAAATTAAATAAATAATTTAGCATTAATTCAGAATATAAATTCAATTATAAATTAATTTAAAATTGACTTTAATTTAGCAACATTAATTTAGTATCAATTCAGTTAAATAAATATTATAAAAATCAATTTAATAATAATTATATTCTTATTTAATTAAATTACTAATTTATTAAAATTTTATTAATAATAAAATTTAATATAAAATTTATAAAAAAATATAATAAAAAAAAATAAAAAAAATTCTTAAAATATATTGATTTAGTTTTTATTAAAAAAATATAAGTTAAAAAAATAAAAAACATGTTAAAAAAAATAATAAAAATAATAATATAATAATACAAATAAATCTTTTCTCTTAAAATCTTCTAAAATTATTTTTTTAATATTCTATTTTTGTTATTATCATTATTTTCATTATTATTATAATCTAAAAAATAATATTATAATAATATTAAAAATTTATACTTTTTATTTCAAAATCTCTTAAAATTATTTCTTTAATCTTTTAAATATTTATTATTATTATTTCATCATTATTATCATTTATTAAAAAAATAAAAAGATAATAAAATAATAATAATAATAATAAATCAAATTTTTTTCACTTAAATCTTTTAGAATCATTCTTTTAATCTTTTAAATATTTGTTATTATTATTATTTATATTATTAAATATTTGTTATTGTTTTTCACTGTGCAGCTTGTACGCAGTGCATATGATTAAAATTTTGTGTATACCTTTTTTGAAAAAGATGTGTGGTATGCCGTATAAAAAAAATTTATATATACAAGAAATGTGCACAGTTGCGAACAGTTCTGCACAAATTGTCACACAATTGCAAATAGTTACGCACAGTTACCGCATATTCTTTAAAAATAAATAATTTTTACTTTTTCTTTTCAGACTTTTGATTTCTTTATTTGATTTTCTTTAAAAATAAATATCTTTTACTTTTTCTTTTCAAACTTATGATTTCTTTATTTATTTTTTATAAATAATTGTATGCCTAAATTATTTTTACCGTAAGCTATTATAATTTACAATCTTATAGATTACATAGTGCAAAAATTATTTTTTAAAGCAAGTATACCCAAAATCATCTCATGAATAAATAGTTTCACAACATTAAACTTGCACTAATTAAAAAAAAATTCAGTTGGAATTCTTGCATTGAATTACTTTTTCGTAAAATGAAGAGATATTTTTCAGCGCAATCATTTACAAAAGGTAACCAAAAACAATCAAAACTTACTGATGAAGCTTCTTCAAATGAAAGGTCAGATTTATCAACATCATCTGGAGTAAAACGCAGCAAAAATAGAAGTAGTCCTGACCTAAAATGGATGGATAATAGAAATGATGCATAGTTAGAATATAAAGATATAGATGAAACAATATTCATATATTGTAGATGGTGTGAATTGAAAAAATATAATAATGAACTTGTGAAAGAAAATTGTATTTATTGAAAACAGAGTATTGATTGATATCTTAATCATCATAAATACAAAGAAGAAGCTGAGGCAAGAAAAAACCAAAATATTATATTGTTAGAATTTTCACATCAATTGGATATTCATAAAATTAAAGTTATATCACAAATGCAATGCATATACTTTTTAGCAAAAAATATATAGCATTTTCTACTTATTCTGATTTATACCAATTAATAGATTTTCACAAAAATAATTCTGAAGTTATGAAACTTTATGACACTCTTAAAGCATTACAATTATCATCACTTCTTTCAAAAGAGCAGTTACAGTTATACACATGACTATTTTTGTAAAATAATATGTAAGAATAGAAAGCGGGGTGTACCATTTATTTATTTGATAGGTGTACACAAGTTAAAAAATAAATGATAAGCATATATGCTATTTTTATTTGTAGAAGGATAACCATACATATTTTAAATATATTAAAACATGAAAAAACTTCAGCAAGTGTGAACAGGTGATCACATATGAGTAAATTTAGCTTATTTAAAATCTGGAAAAACTTCAGTAGCTGTAAACATATGTTTACACTTGAGTAAAAAAAATGCGTAGTAAATTTCACTGACTCGCTTTTAAAACTTTAGCTAATACATAGTCAATATTCTCCATGTCTAATCTTGAAATAGTTGATGCTGAAAAAGACTTAATGCAATTTATCTTATCTACCCCTTTAACCCTATCAAAAAGTTTAAAGATCTTTATTACCTTTCCTTCCTTTTTCTAAGATTAGCCTCTGAAGTTTTATTCTAGTCTGGAAAGCACTCACAAATTTTATCATTAACTAGAGAATTAAACGTATCATTACTATACGTTTTTTTATAATGATCAAACCATAACCTATATTCTTTCCCAAAATAGTAATAGCTATGGATCAGTTGTAAAACAGTTTTTTTTGATTATCACTTTTAGCTTTAATGATCCTGTCATTTAATTTACGAAAATTAACTGAGTTAACATTCATTTTGAGGAACGTTTGCAAAGAAATAGTACTATCAGAAGAAATTTGCTGTAAAATAGGAGTAGATAATTCCTTGATTAACTTTTTTAAGATAGGCGAATCTTCTCTTTTAATCAATTTCTTAGCCTTTTTCTTAGGCAGTTTTTCGATGGATGAACGTGAAGCAGGGCTTGTGGCTCAACATCTTCGCTAGTCTATTTTTTACTGCTAAAGGGTGTAAAGTTTTAATTATTAGGTTAGATTTCTAATTCTTCTTCATTGATCTTTTCATTCACTTCCATTTCTTAAACTGGCCTCTCCTCTTCTTGGATTACTAGTAATTCCATCTGAAGTTGATTGTTCATTCTCTTAACTATTGATAAAATACTTGATTGAGACAATACAGAAAATCTCCATTCAGTGACTATAGGCTTAACAATCGCAGTACAATTATCAATGGGGTAGTTGTTTTATTGAGTAAGTAAAAAATTTTCTCGATACATTCTCTATGAAAAACATGACCACAGCTAAGTACTGTGAACGTCTTGATAGAAAGCATTAGGATCTTGTTATTATACTCTGAACATGGTCCTAACTCCAGAACTTTTATGTCTCTAACTGATTCATTTTCGAGATTTTTTAAGATATTATAAGCAAGATTTTTAAGACTGTTTAAAAACATGATCAAATACAAAACATATGTGAGACATCACTGTCATATTCAGTATTTTTATAAAAAATAATTCTCCACAGTTAATGCTACGATCGTCACAAAACATGAAAGTCTTAATATCTAATAATTTGTCGATTCTAATTTTCAAAAAATAACCTGCATTAGTGCATTGCTCTCGAACAATCAGCGGAATGTAGTATATAAGGATAAGTCATTACTGGTTAAGAGATCATATGCAGTATTAAAATTCTTTTATTTGTAAAATATTGAAATAAAAAGTTTCAGGAAGAAAAGCAAGTACATGATGACATTTCTATGCTAGTGGCTGGAAACTAAATACATTTTTTATTTCGTATGACATGGCTATACCTTAAGGATGAAAACGATGCAGGGGCTAGAATTTAAAAAAAATTTTACTTCGCTTGAATGATATCCCTGTCCTTTATTAACTCCACCACTACACCTAGGCTGCAATTGAAGCAAATGAAGGCCTGACCAAATACTAATTAATTAGTACGAAATTTACTTTATATATCATTTTAATAAATATTTAATAAATTTTAAAAATTTTAAATGATTTATTGAACCAAAAAGTGTTCAGAGACTTTTGGCAGCCCTCTGTATAAAGTTTATAATAAAGACTATATAAAGAAAGAAATATTAAATTTTAATTAATAGAAATAATAACTTGCAAATAAAAAAAAAGTAATATAATGAATACATAAATTCTTAAACAAATAAAAAATTAATTAAATTAATTGATTATATTATATTTTAAAATATTTAAAAAAACTAATAAATTAAAAATAAAATATAATAATATCTCTAAATTATGATAATAAAAAATATGATAATAAATAAAAATTTTTATTATATTTTTTAAATGATTACCGTAATTGCACAAAATAATTTATTCTCAAACTTTCTCAAAATTATGTATAGCCCTTGATGATCTTTATATATGGATAGCATTAAATTCTTTATTGTTAAATTAAGGGGATGCCGTTGATCAGATTTTTGCGATACGTAATTTTTTCCCAAGTGTGTTCCAAGATTGATCCTGCAAATTGTATAAAAGGTGATGTCCTAGTTAGTAAATCTTTTTATCTGCCTTGTGCGAATATAAGAAAGAATCAAGGAAAAATCAAACGAAAATTCTAATAATATTATAAAGTAAGTTAGTTTATTGCTCGGCTAGCTTCTTGAAACATGTCATCACGATCTTAATCAATTTTCCGCTAAAGATGTTCCATAATAAAGCGGACATATTGCTCTTCTTGTTATATATCGAAATCACTGACCATCATCACGCGTACAATAGATGCAGTGAAATTCCTCACATGAATCTCGTCACATGCAACGGCACAGCAAAAGTCTGGCGCAGTGCATCAAAAAATTTAGCATCTTCACGTGCCGAATTCTTAAAACTTTGCGCAGTATCGTACCGGCGATAACGCAGAAAAAATTAAGCAATAAATTTCTTGTGTAGTAATAATGTTTTATATAGTCTGTGTATTTGGGAGAGAAATAGATAGACAAAAATTCTGTAAATATGGTTGGGATTGCAGAAAAAGAGTATGGGGGTGAGAATCTTGTAGTTAGTAGCGATAGGAACAAATTAGTTATAGATATTTTTCGAAAATTTGAGAAAGCAAAGAAATAATTTGATGCTGGGACTCGTATTAAATGGCCTAGGATCCGCGTACTCCCTCCCTCTTTGATAGTATTATACATTTCATTCGCGTCTCTAACATTTTCTGATTAGCGATGTAAAATATCAACGAAAATAGTAAGTTTCGTGAAAAAAAATAAAATAATTTCATCAGCGCGTATTTCAAGCCTTTGAAGTCCGTTACTTGAAAGATGGAAAGCTCCCATTAAGCCTTTTGACAGTTATTGCGTTTGCGCAAGCTTCAAAAGGACTTACAAACAGCAGTGATAACTGGTATCTTCGCAGTCTCTACTTAAGATGGAAATTCTCACCCCCATTAAGCCTTTTGACAGTAATTGCGTTGCAAGCTTCAAAAGGACTTACAAACAGCGGTGATAACGCAAATTGACGAAAAAAAAATTGATAATTATTTAGACTATTAGTATCACCGAAATATTCTTTTTATGGATGCATCCCATACGTAATTTCACGTGATTCAGTCCTATGTAAGTTCATAATAAAGAATTTATAAAATTCACGAAAATGTGTGAGAATGAGCGAGACTTGAATAGTATATTTGACCACTTTACACCAATCAATTTTTATAAAAGATTTGATTTATCATATTTGCAACGCGACTTAGCAGAACAGGGACTTTGTGAATTTCTCACTAGGGTTGCTACAGGGAATTCAAAATATAAGGAAAAAGCAAAGGATATTTTACAAAATCTCCACCTTTCAATAAAATCACGATCCGTTGAAGAATACTGGGAGAGAATAAAAATGTTGAAATTGAAACGACAACTACATAACACCAAAAAGTTAAAGGTATATTCAAATTATTGAATTTTTATTTGTAGACTGTTGACTTATCTATACATTTTACACACAACTAGTATTTAGAAGAGAAGGCAGAAATACTTGACAATGTATCCGAATCCCGTATGGCAATGCATAATATATATAATCGGGAATTGTTACAAGAAATACGAAACGATGGCGATTTAGAACTTAATCATCTGGAACAGGAAAAACGAGAGCAATTAGACAACCAAAGGACAGAAGTCGGTAACTTTTCAGACTGTGGTGATAATTTGATAGATCGTGAAGAAATTTCTCAACAAAAGGTGCGGATACGAAAACAAATTGTTCGGATAACACGGTGTTGGCGCACCAGTGACCTCACTTGAGTTATCTGATGCCAAAGGCTTCTTGCCGATCCAACATCGGACCCACTGGGGCACAGGTGACCTTCTCGGTTGCGTGATGTTCTGGTGGGCGGGAAATCGAATAGATTTGAGTCAAAGAATGTTACTAATTCTAAATCTTCCATGTTAGGATCCAAAACAAGACCGCAAAAAAGCAAGAGAGTGGGAGGAGAAGCGCTCGCGTGGTAAAACTTACATCAACCAGCCAATTATCGGAAATGGAAATGTAGTTGGTTTTAATAGTAATATCAACAGCGGAACTTTCACTGGATTATCAAAAAGAGAGGTACAGATGCGTAATTTTTTTTAGCTGGAAGTTGTGAGATAGTAATTGTCTGTTAGAAACTAACTCTTTCTCTTTGTATTTAGTCCAGTGATGATTTTATCCGTCAACCAAAGCGGAAGAAATTATCGTTGTCAAAGGTTAGAATATAACAATATAATTTTTTTGATATAAAATGTTGTCTTGAAATTTATGAGAGTATTTTTTAATGACTTTATTATACCTACAGGATAAAAAATCGAATGTCTCAGTTAAAAAAGTATGTATAAAATGCAACTTATGATAAGGATTTGTTCACGCGAATTCCTCAAAAATTTCTCGTATGAACAGGCTAAAACCACCGGCAGGAACATGGATGACGATATTGATTATCAATTCATCAGCGATAATAGAGCCATTAATTTAGCCGATTTTTCGAAAGATAATTCTTCATCATCAAGTTCCATACGAGGTTCTGTTTCCTTCGATAACCCCTTTGATAACAAATCACAAGATCTTAATAATAGCACAATACCTGGTTCAGGGACTGAATCCATTAATGTATTTAATAGTGTAAGCAGTGAAGCAAAGGATCATGCGTAATTTATGAGAATTGTGGTCGGTCTGATATAACTCTTTCTTTTTGTATTTAGTCCGATGACGATTTCATGCCTATCCAACCAAAGCAGAAAAGAAATTTATCTTTACCAAAGAAGGTCGGTATAGAATTTATCTCTATGATGATAAGGATTTGAATTTCTCTCAAAAATAGCAACCAATTTGTGTGATTCCTTTTTTAGGCTGATGATGATAAAGATCCTAAGTCAACTGATAGCAGTTCAAAACAGCGTAGGAAGTCATCTGAAAAAGCAGAAAAGGTGAAGAATTTGTAGTCTTTTCAGAGTAACTTAGCAAATGTTAATTTTTCATGATATTTTTAATGATCGTCATCTACAGTCCGACATATCAGAAAAAATTGAATATCAGGATGAATCAGTCACAAAAACAAATAGGCAGAAGGAAAATAACAATATTAAACGTACATTTGTGTTGGAATGGAATTTATACAAGGACTTGAAACAAATAGTTACAGTACGTACATGTAGATATGTGTTTCATTATTTACGTACATAGCATTAATAGATCTTAAATTCTGTACAGGAGTGGACCATTGATGACACGAACATAAGTGAAGCATTTTTTCGTTTCAAAAGTTTTGCTGAATCAAAAGTAAATAGACATGAATTGAAATTCTCCGAGCACCCCGGCGAAATTCTGTTAGTTAACACGTTATCTTTTTATGTGGTGTATAAATATTAACAGTTAGGAATGTTAATAATAATGTATTGGATTATTAATGTCCAGTGCTCTAAATTCTATACTACTTTTGGAGGAAAACTCTGTCCGTGTACAATTAAATATTTCATCAGCCATCCGCACAAAGATTTTTGAGCAAATGAGGGCGATATACCCGAAATACGATTTGCCGAAAGTGGTTGAAGATATATGTCATCGATGTGCTCAAGTTGCCCGAAAGCAGACCAGGGAGGCTCTAGAAGAAGAAATCGACAACGCTTATAATGATTTAAGGACGAACTCGAGTCCATCCGATAAAAAATTGCTGAGAATCAGTCAAAATGTTTGGAATCACATATGGGTGTTTCTTTAATTTGATATTTGATTATCGTATTTCTCAAGTTACTAAGATAATTCTAATTAGTGCAGAGAATTGGCGAACAAGTTTTGATAGTCTTCAAACAATAGAAGATACCCACGTACATCATTCAATACATCCTTTTTTACGTCCATTTTTCCCTGACGGACCGGATAGGACAATTGATTGGTGATTCTACACGTCATTCATACTTTAGTGGGCGTATAAATGCAGTATTAATGTTTTATTTGCTTTCTTCATAGGGCAAACAAGTTGTCGTTCGTAAGCGCATCTAGGAAAAAAAATGATGATGGCGAAGGTGAAGGTCATAAACCCGACTTCACAATCACAGTCAATAAAATAAGTGGCAAATTTGAAGTTGTATTTGGCCTATTCAAATCGCCTTACAAAAGTAGCTCTCATTTCGCGAATGTTGATTTAGTGGATTTAGGAGTATTAATGAAAGACTCACTAGATAACATGTATAAAGAGAAATGTCTTGAATTAGACATGGCTGTATTTGGAATCCATGCATTTGGTATGTAGCTTTCCGGATATATATTTTTTCTGAATGATTTATCTAATCAGTTTAGCATTCTGTTGGCAGGTTATAATGTCCGTATATATGCTATGGACCTTTCTTATGATGCTGTATACAGAATGTATTTGATAGGAGAGTTTGAAATGCCAAAAAGTAATATTAGCCTGTGTTTGGTTGAAAATGCGTTACATGAAGTAGAAAATCTGAAGGTAAATTTGATGGTCATTTGTATTATTGTGTTGATAAATTATCAACTTCATGGTTCGCTAATTACAAATTTCAGAATTTCGTAGAAGAATATATTGAAAGACTTCCGTCCTATACCGCTTATAATGAAAACACTATAAAAACCCCAACCGAAAAGATGAGAATGACAAGGAAAACGGTAGCAACTCCTCGCAAGGTATATTTTCATCATTTTTTATGTATCCGCTCATTTTTTGGTTCAGGGGTTTCTTATTACTTTTTTTATGCTATCTTTTAGGTTGAGTTGATGTGTAATTACCTCATCACATGATTTGCAATTGAAAATTATCTATCCGCAAGGTCTTTTGAGCCTTAAGAGTTAAGAGTAAATGTTTAAAATGATCGTTATGCAATTTACCTAATTGGGCTTTAAATATGTGCATGTGACTACTTTACATGGCGTGATATATTTAGCATTGAAATAAAATTATACACTTTGTGCCTTGCGAAGCGTTACATTGTCAGATATCTTTTTTTGGTATGCTGATCGTTACCATTGGTAACTGTTTTTTGCCACAACGAAAAAATAAATGCACCGCCTTTAATACCATAGGTAAAGAAAAAATAGCACAGATTAAATCTATCTCTGACATTCATCTTAAATCTAACTAAAGATGAAAAAGACGAAATCTTAAAACGAAAAGTTTGATATAAATGTACTGCGCCGTTTCTTCTGCGCAATTTTGACGAGCTCACGTGTATTTTCAAACATATATTAATAAAGCATTACCATACCGGGTTTATTTGTTTTGTTGAACATCACGGAAAATAATTTACCAAAACGGCCTCCCTTGTACCTTCGGTACTGTGGAAGATAGCCATATTGAGAAGGAAAAAAAATTTGTTTCTTTTTTGAGAAAAAAAGGTACTGCGCCATTTCTTTTGCGCGAGCCCGGATACGGTGTCCAGACTCTGCAATAATGTTTTACATGTGATTTGTTATATAAACCAATCAATCGTAAATAAAGTTTGCCCAATAGGGCTTCTGTTTTTTAACTCATGTATGTGAATACGATCCCTGCTAAATGCTACCACTAGAAAAAATGTGTTCCCCTAAATTTCGGGAAATAAATTTAACTATTTTTTTAACTGCGCCTGCATAAAATTAGTTTTCTTGATCGCTAGTCACTGGATCACATTTTTTCTGCGCAACTAGACTCTACCATCAGAAAAATAGGTATTTAACTGATAAAAAAATCTGATCGGCCGATCATCTCGTGATTTATAGAAACTCGCCAGCTCCTGGAACTGGCAGGGATCTAGGGTGATACATGTGATATGTTATACGTCATGCCACAAACTGATTTAGTGCATATGCATGAAAATATAAAATTAGCTTAGCCCGAGATATGCCCTATATATGCTTGTAATCGAATAAAAATGAATCCGATATTTTATTATAATATAGTTGTTACAAACTGTTATAAATCACTATAAATCGATAAAAAACAGTGAAATTGCTATAAATCTCTTAACCAGTAAATCTGTATAAATTTGAATGGTGATATTGTCTAGTATAGGTTGATAAAGAATCAATATAACATACTGAAATTGCTAAAATCGATAAAATACTTTAAAATCGTTATAATCTGTTATAATTTACTAAAACACTATTATAGATTTAGATAGTAGAGCCTAATATAAGCTAGTTTCTATAAAGAATATAGAAGAATATTAGAAGCATTATGTCCTTTAAGTGAATGATATGATCATGAAACATCAGAAATATGATGCTTCCGTATCCATGGTCCATTTAGAAAAATACTTGAAGAGAATCTAAGAATTCTTTCTAAGAATGGATATATTACAATGTATGAAAATTTATATGAATATGATAAAGTCCATGGTCTTCCATCAAATTACATATATTGTAGTGTATGTTACTCCTTAGTTTTCATATCTGAAATCGAGATAGCTACTTGAAGAAATATATTTCTGGAAATACTATTTCAAATGAACATGCAAAAAGAGAAGAAATTCTCAAATCTATTGATAGAAGGGAATTTCAGATTTGGCAATATAAACAATACATATTACAAGAAAAAGCTAAAATTAATCGTCTCCATCTAGAGCTTTTTTTTCAATCTATCTCACATTCAAAAAAGAATAAGTTAGCATTAGTATCTTATAATCATAATGGGAATTTTACGGCTAACTATAAAAATTATGCACAATCTAAAGCAACCATAGCAAAAAATACTATGCCAAGTGCTTCAAATTTTGAGCTAACTTGTATTTCACCTGCCAGGTAAGAAATTATTTCACTAACTTCTTATCAATCATTAAATTGTAAAAGTAATACAAGTGAAATATTTATCTCGTCTTGATATGCAAAATAAAATAACTTACTACTATTTATAAACCATCTTAATCAGCCTACATTAAAATTGAAAGATGAGACAAAAATCATGTTCGTTTAACTGACTTATTCTGAAAAATATATTAATTATAAATTTTTGCTTTCAATCGAAGATTAATATCATTTAGCCAAAAATGTAATGTATAACATTCTTTATTTTTTGCGTTATATAATCTGCATGCATGATTACCTGGTAAAATTTAAAATGTATCACCTATCAGATAAAAAATGTGATCTGCATATTCTGGGTTAGATTCTCCAATATACTGTATAACTATTTTAATAAAGTATTTTTAAAGGAAGATCAATGAAATGATCTTGAGAATTCTTGATTATAAGACAATATAACTATCGGTTTGAGAATTTCTATGCAACAGTTATTTAGTGAGTCTACAGGAATTACAAAAAGAGACCTGAGTCATTGGCAAAATGGGTTTAAAAGGTGGTAAGGAATGATGGTACTTCTGATGATATGAAGTTTTTAGGTATAAAAAATGAATTGAAATAATCAGAATATATTTGATATGGAATGAGAAACGTTGTTATCCAGTAAGAAATGATTAGATGTATAAGAAGAGAGCCTAATTATGACAACGATCATCTTTTAAAACATTCATACTTGTTAAGAAATTATTATATCAGCAAGGCTATATAGTTGTTAGAGATATATATTGACTTAACATATTAAAATAGCTACAGAATCCCGAATATTATAGTATTCATAAAAAGTATAATTTTGTATACTTCATCAAAATTTTAGAATACGAGGCATATGGTGCATAATATCTATACTCATCAAAAATTTAATCTAAATTCAAATTGTATCTAATTTTTTAATTTTAATATTATTGAAAAAATAAA
>CAJVPQ010000089.1:0-40458 GCA_910591825.1 Funneliformis caledonium
GATTTCGGACGTTCAGAAACTGCAGGAGGATCAACAGTGGTAACAAACCCAGTTATTGGGTCCACGTAGACCTCCCCCTGATAAGAATTATCTAAAGTAAAGGCCTTTTAATTCAGTGTCTAATAAATGATAAATAAAAAACAATTGTTAAAGTAATCTACCTTCACCAATGTCAAGAGCCTTATCAAGTTTGCTCTCAAAATTATTCACGGCTTGTTTTAACATATTTCCCCAAGACGACCCACCTGATCCAGTTTTATTATTAAAGAAACTCATCTTTTCAGATTTAGTTAAATGGAACTTTAAAAAAAATAATATAATGGGAGCTAAATACACAATCTAAAATAAAATAAGGTTTGACAACTTGTCAAATTTTCGTTAGATCAACATGATTACTGCGCCTTATCAAATAATAAAATATATATAGTGTATTTATCAGGTTTATTTAATTTTCTCGATCTTTTTCAAAAAAAGTTTTTTTTTTTTTTTTATTTTATTTTTTTTTTTTTAGTATTTGTAATATTATAAAATAATGTCAAATAATCCTAATAATAATCGTTTTATGAATCATCCTTCAGGAACATATTGGCGGCAAGTTCCTATACAGCCACCAGCACCAAGTGATCCCCGAGTTGCAAACCAATTTCAAAACATTTTTTCTTCTCACGAAAGTGATGATAGTGATAACGACATACCAAGGCATAATGTGATATTTGATAGTTCAACGAATTCTCCTGAAAGCAGTACTCAAGAAGGTTCGCCAAGAACAACGCCTGAACTATCTTCTGCAATACGAATGCGAATGGTTTCACATATAGTTCCCCCTGTAGCAGAAGATGATAATCATGACAATGAAATGAATTCTGCAGGTTTTTCTCATGAAATTTTCAAAGATATAAATCATTTTGTTAAAACATTTTATAAATATATATAGACTTACAAATTGAATGATATTCATTGCTTAGATGCGTTTATTGCTGAATTTCTTAATTTAGATGGTGCAGATGATCTGGGTAATGATGTGGAAGGAGTTCCAGTAACACTTGATGAACCTAATAATGAAAATGAAATGAATGATGAAAATATACCTCAGAGTATGGTACAACAAGACCAATCAAATGGTAAAATGATTAAAAAATTGTAGTTCCAATTTTTAATAATAAAGTTATTTGACGAATTTTTTGAAAATTTTCCAAATAAAAAAAAAAAAGAACGTTTGAGATTTTACTTAACAGTTTTACGACAAAGAGTACGCGAATTGGACTCTGACGCATGGATGTATGTAAAAGTGAATAATGAATTTTCAAAATTCTAAGATAAAATCACGAGGCAATTTTAGGTAACTAATCGCTGTTATTTAAAGATTATAATAAGACATTAAATATAATTTAAATTTTTACCTTTAAATTTTTTTTTAAGCCTTTAGTAAATCAATTTTTCACGAATAAAAAAATTTATCTCATTACTTTCCTCATGAATTTTATACCTTTAAACCTTTAAACAGCGAAGGGTTCTTATACTATTCTGGATTAGGTTTAAAAAAAAAGGTGCATTTTCCAGCTTATTTATTTTTCTTTTTAGTGTAATTTTTAATTCTTAAAAAAAAAAATTACATACCTTAAATATAATAATTATAGGTTAAATTTCCAGAAATAGTTTGTATTTTTAACTTCTACAAGTTATGATTAGACAATTAAGGTACGCGTGAATTATTTGATCTTTTAATATTTTTTTAGTTACACTTTTTACTGTTCATCTTTAAACATCCAACATTTTTTAATAGCATACATCCTAACATTATAATTATATTTTTGTAACGATTCCATTTAGAAATATGCATTTTTGTTTTTGATGAATCAAGTTTTTGTATACAAATTTCTATAGACTTTAAAATTTTTATTGTTATTTAGTTTCCATTAACTAAACCAACAATGGTTGTAGATTATCATTGGTTAAATCATCATAAAATATTTATTAAAAAATTTTGTTCGATTAATCACGTTGTAATTTCATTTATAAGAATTATTCTAATTATTTGTGTTCAAGGAAAAAGGTAGATTAACCAATAAATAATAATAAAATTGTTTATATGAAGAATGCTAAAAGTTTTTTTTTTTTTATGCTACAAACAACCTTAGGTTTAAAGATTGTAATAGAAAATTATTCACACTACAATTACTAAACTTATATAGATAATAATTTAAGAACAAAAAGATATAAAACAGTTAAGACTGATTATTCATTTCATAATGTTGCCCGTTCCTCTTATCTTTAGAACCTTTATAATAATGAGCACTTTCAAATTCGGCAACGTCCACCAATTTTTTTGCATGTTCCTCAGCTGTTTGTATCAACTGACGCAAATTTTCCATTTGTTCATATAGACCCTGTGAAGATATTGGTCTTGGTTGTGAACTACTACTACTATCACGTGGTGAAGTCGAATGAACCTTAGAGGAGATAGGTTCTGATTTTGATGTGTAAAATGAACTTTCCTTTCTGTCGATTTCTTCATACATGTTTGATCTTTCTTGTAACCAATTCCAAAGTGTGTCGTCTTCATTTTCAATACGCTCATCAAATAATGGCATGTTTCCATGACGTTTACGAGGTTCATATAAGAAATCACCACTTCTCCCGCTGTATCCGAAACGATATTGACTACTATCTAAACCGTCAAGCCTATGTCCAATGTCTCGAAGCGTTAACCAATTGTTAAAATTACTAACTACTAGCATAAATAGTATTAATATTATTATTATATTTTTAGAGGGTATTGTGATAATTTGAATCAATGAAGTTATAATTGAGGTCATTATATTTAGGATTTCTATCACATGTTGTTGCAATGTCACTGGCCCAGTTTCCCGTGAATCTAATTCTTCCGCCGTAGGTGATGTTCGTGTACGAGTGTGCGTTCTCTTTAGCGGCGTTGCCGTTTCACTCGCAACTTCAGAATCGATAGCTTCATCATCTTGAACTGTAGTTCCTAATTGATCTATAAAATCTGAGAGATGAGCTGCAATATATTTCCTAGCAACTTGTGAAATGTTCTGCCAATGCGCTCGTTGTCCTTCAATGCAAGCCTTTTCAATCGCTCCTATGTTATTTTATCGGTACGTTAGTAATTTTAAATAGCTTTTATGAATCATGAATAAGTGTGACTTTTTTATTTTATCGCTACCTTTCAGCCAGCTCGACTTTGACCATTCTATAGCACAAGTAACGATTATTCTAGATTCATTAGTGCCTGCACACATGATACATGTTCTAGTCTTTACACAAAAATTGTTCCCAGATGGAACATCAGGTGTCGTAGCGGTGGATACATTCGTAATATAATCATCAAAATGTGAACATTCATCTTTAATGAAACATTTAGTACTCTTGGGACCTAATAAAACAATAATAAGATTTTTTAAATATTTCATTATTTTAATAGTATTGAAAATAAGTAACGCATTGATACATTCGCATATTAAATTTCGTTACCTATGGGATTATTCAATGGTTTGGTATAACTCTGCGATCTGGTCCATATATTGTCTTCAATTTTCCATTCTTCAAACTCAATATCTTTTTAAAAGATTACGAAATGTTTAATAATTTAACATCAAAAAATAAAAATTAAAAATTAAAAAGCTTCGTCATACCTGTACACTTATCTTCTTCTATGATGTAATTTTTAACCAAATCACTGACGAAAAGTAAGTTAAAAATTTTTTCAACACTACCGTTAAGTTTTGTATCCAATGAAACATTATCATAATGTTGACCCTTTTTTAAACAAGCACACTGAGTAGGTCGACGTCTCTTAACGGTATTGCTGGCTGTATGTCGAGATTGGTTACGGGAGGATGAGCGAATTTTTTCTGAATGTTTAGAATCGGAACCATTAGTATCAGGCAATTGTAACCCAACATCAGACTTTGATCTAGAGCGACGTTTCCTTTGTTCTTTGGCCACGCTAGAATTATCAAAAACACGACTTTGTAATGAAAGGGGTAAGGATTGAATATCACTATCCAATTTTTCTTGATTTAACGTATTATCATCGTCCGAAGACGAAGTAGGTCCACGCATTAATCTCATCGGATCAAGTGTTAATTTTGGTAAAGCAAATTTTTTACGAATCACCCCTTGTGATGATATAGACTTTACTGCATATACAGTTATGGTAATGATATGTTAAAATGGTTCAAGATCTAGTTGTACGGTGATCACCCATTCCCAAAAGCGATCTTTGCCATTATCCATTTTTATTGTCATCGAAAAAAAAAATCATTCACTTAGCATACCTTCATCGTCACTAGTTATAGAATTATTATTCTCTGATGTTTCTGAAGCATCCGAGTCTTTACGACTCGTGGAATTTTCAGATTCTGTCAAGGCGAGAGCCGGATGGGTCTGCTTCCACATCGTATACATCAATTCGAAGGCAGGATCTCTTGAAAGGAATGATGTAAAGAAATGCTAACGTGATATGATACGATGATTAGTAAAGGCCCGTATCACACGGGCGCAACTGATAATGTCAAAACTTACTTTAGCGTGCAGTGTAGAAATTAGAACAGCATTAGGAATAACAAATGCGGTCATCTTTTTCTCAATTGATAAGATATCCGAGAACGCGATTACCAGCTGCAACGAAAATTAGTAATGGAATTAAGTATCAAAATAACAATAACGATAACAATATAAAAATTTCTAAATGTACATACAATAGTGACCCATCCAAAAATATTCGCGTAGAAACAAACATGCTTTGCAGAAACATATAATCGGCCCTGGACAAGAATTTCTTTCTGCAGAGCGCACCCATAATCTATATAATATACATGAATGATAATTAACCAATTCAAAAAAAAAAAAAAAAAAAAAATTTTCAAAAAAAAAAATTCTCAAGTACCATTTATAAGGTAATCATCCTCTGGAACACTTCTGAATAAAGAATGGAATTCCGCGTTTTTTCTTGGAGCAGCAGGAGCATAACCACCCACTGGGGGAGATTCTGCTAATGTACTATCATCTATGATACTTTCGCTAGCTCCTTGACGATTTTTCTTTTTTAACTTTGAATTTGGTTTTGAGGTTAAGCGAAATGACTTTCGTGAATCATTATTATTTGAATCACTTTGATCGTTCACAGTGTTTTGAGCCGGAGGGATTTGTGAAGAGATATCACCGGCTATAGGAGTAGAAATGAAATCGTCGTCGTCAGGCTTAACAAAGTGCTCGATTTTCAAAGAACTTCCAGAATCGCTGAGTGTTAAAGAAGGTTTAAATACGACTGGTGTGTTGTCCACATCAGTCGTTGGTTCTGCTGTTCCTGCCAGGTTTTCTTGCCACGTAGTAGACGGCTCAGCGTCCACATCAATTTTGGGTTGTTTTTCTTCTTTTGGGGTTGAGAAACTTAGAGGGGGAGTAGGAAGTGAAGAGTTTACACTGGCTTCGTCAAGTTTGGTATTACCTAAATCTATTTTATCACGAAATGTATTTTGTGGAGGATCGGTTGTGCCTTCTTTAGATTGTTCACTATCTGAAGTATTCCTAGAAAAGGAATCCCTTATAGTAGAAGGCAAAGCGGACAAAGAAGAAGTTGCAACTGATAACATTTAAAAGCAAAGGGCTGAAGTAACAAAAAAGACTAAGTGGCAGGAAAATTTTGGCAAAAAAGTCGTAGACAAGACCAGTTGTAAACGGTTTTTTTATTTTTTATTTTATGAAAAATTTGATCCGGAAAATTTTTAGTGTAATTGAGCACAATGCCAACCATGTCGATCCTAGGAGCATAGAGAGATAATGTAGTAATAATGATGCTAAAAATATATTTATTACTGTTCAGACCTATTAAATTGCTTACACGTGACACCAATAAGACATAATTACGTAATGAACTAACTGGTTTTCAGCATTCACACACACATTTATTTGTAATATTTGTTAAAGTAAAGACGCCTTCAAAAGATCAATGATTATCAAATGTCCGAAAGATGGAAAATAAATGACAATTTCATGAACGAAAAAAAAAAAAACGCTCGCTCAGGTAGGGAATTGCTCGTGACGCAAGCTTGATTTGTCTTGTGTGACTATGGATAGTTTCATTTTAATATTGATCTGTATTTTTAATATCTGAATTATCAAATTAATATTTGTCAATAGACTAACTATAAATTCCATTACAATTATAAAACTACGAATCATGCATCAATGAATGTATTAATAGGACTCGATTCGCGTATTCTTCATTTTCTTAGCAAATCTTTATAATCAATCACTTGTAAGACATAAGTCGGGTTTTCATTACTTCTTTTGTCAACTTTTACGACAATAGTTAAAACTTACTAGAAAAAGTATTTTTTGTGAACCAGAAAAAAAAAAAAAAGGTATTCGTTTCCTTTTAATAGGAGGTAATTGCGCCAAGACCCATTGGTCAAGATTTAAAATTAGAATAAGGAAAATTTAAACTTTATTGATCTTTTTTAACGAAATTTGACGGAAGTACAAACATTTTTAATTTTTTTCAAACCAAAAAAGATGAAATTATGGTGATAAAATTTTTTCCGAATTTTACGTTCAATTGAATGAAATTATTTTTGGATATTGCATACTTACAAAAGATACCTCGGTTGATTAATAAAATCAACAGGGAAATCAATTATATATATTTATTATTAAATATTCATTTGCATAATTATCTTGATATACTTGACGATAGATATATAAAAAAGCTGTACAATAAATTTCTTAATGATTTTTTTCTTGTTGTGTCTAATCATAAATGTAATAATGGTTATTCATAAATGAAAAATTAATTGTGAAAGCGTCATTAAAATTTTTTTAAAAAAAAGGATAAACGGAAAATTGGAATTCGTAATGGTAATTTGATTGAAAAATAAATAAATAAAAAAAAAAAGAACATAAAGAAAAGCAAATATATATATACATATAAATATCTTCGACTTAAAAAATGAGTGATTTTTTTTTTTTGTCTAAAAATAGGTGAATGTCCATAGCAATAGATTATCAAAGTTATTGTTTTTAGCATAATTGACGACCTTTTTTTTTTTTTTTTTTTTATATTAGAATCAAAAGATATTATAGTGAAAATTATAAAATTACAAAATTTTTCTTTTTAAATTAAAAGTAAGAAATACAAGACAACTATTTCCGATAAATTATATTATTAATATTAAAATATATGTTATATAATCTTTGCCTCCGACATAACTAATTCTTCGGTGAATTTTTTTATTCATCATTTCCAAGCCATTTATTTAACATTTCTTTTAATTCAGGAATCCTAAGTGGTTTTGTAAGAAAATCATTCATCCCACTTTCGAGACACTTATCACGAGTTCCTTGTACCGCTGAAGCAGTCAACGCTATTATAGGTATATTCGAAGCTGGAGGTTGCATCATTCTAATAGCTCTCGATGCATCAAAACCTGACAGTATTGGCTAAAAGGAAAAAATTACAATTTTTAATAAATATAGATAAAAAAATATTTTTTTATCAAGTATTGTATTTACCATAGCACAATCCATTAAAATTAAAGAAATCCTTAATGGTGGTTCGGGTGGATTAGAACTAGAGTTATGATCCGAAGGTAATTTCGCATATTCCGCCTCTACTAAATTTATGGCTTCTTGTCCATTTGTGGCCGATAAGGTAGGATATCCAAGTTTAGATAATTGATGTTTAATAACTTTTAGATTTATCGGATTATCTTCCTTTATTATTCAAAAAAAAAAAAAAAAAAGGGAAAGAAAGGAAAGAACAACAGTAATAATAAAAAAGAAGTATTTAGACACCAAATAAAATCTTGTACCTTTTTTTTTTAAAAAAAAAAAAATAAAATAAAACCTACCACACATAAAATACACTTTGATTTAGACATAGCCCTTGACCTGGATTTCTGAGCACGTGGGTTATTGTCATTTTTTTCGCTCACATTTCTTTTGACACCAATAACAACATTTGCTTCTTTGCCAGTTGAAGTTATGTTAGAAACTTGAGGTTCAATTAAATTTACCTTTTGATCTTTAATAACACATTCTTGATCAATAATCATCGCATTTAAATCTTCACCGCGAGATCGATGATGGTTCTCATCAGCCTCAATGGTCATTGGAACTTTGTCATTTATGCGCCTGTTATTAAAATAATACTTTTCAGTGCGGATATCGACTAAAGATCTAATAGCATTATATTCCCTCATATCGTATTCTGATGTATCAGAAACATCAGATGGTTGTTTAAATAAACTATTATTATACAAACAATCAAATAATTTTTTTTGCATTACAGGCTTACACAGCGCAGCCGCATGTCCTCCTATTTGATTTATAAGAACCTTTCCTAAAGCCCTTCCTTTAACGCTCCAAAATACCAAAAAGGCTATAGATAAATCTTGACCACAAATTGATCTTAATTGCAACGCGGCTCTCTTAACCGAGTCCGCGGTTTCTAAATATACATTAAGGAAAACTAAATCATATGGTGAACCATTTTGTTCTGATTTTAATTGTCTCGCTTTATTAATTCCTTCTTCACAACTATCAAAAGCATCCACTTTATCAACACTAGCACTAATCAATTTCACCAAAGAATGTCTCGCGTTTTCAACTGAATCTATAACAAGAACTCGTTTGGATCGTATCATTGAAGGAAATGTTAAATTTGTTGGTTCGTCCGATGAAGTTATTGATTGTGGAATTTGAGGCATTGAGCTTATTTGTGTGGCCGTCATTTCTAAAGGATCAACATTCCACGTAAACCAGAATTTGCTTCCTTTTCCAAGTTCACTTTGTACCCTTAATTCTCCTCCATTAATCGACACTAAATGTTTACATATGGACAAACCAAGTCCTGTACCATCATGCCTTCGGGTCATTGACGCGTCACCTTGCGAAAAACTATCAAAGATGACTTTAATAAATGCTGGCTCGATTCTGAAAAAGACAAGCGATATGAATTTTTGTTAGAATTATGTGAAGAGAAATTAAAAATATCTAATATATATATATATATATTTTAGTCCAAATTACCCAATACCGGTATCAACTATTTCAACGAGTAACTTGGACTTGCCCTTGATTTCTTGTCCTTTTGCTTCAAATGCGGCAGATGCATCCGATGACTCTTCAATCACATCATCATATGAAGAAATTGAGATTTTAAATACAATTTGTCCGTTATCAGTGAATTTTATCCTAAATTAGCATAGCCTTTTGAATTAGCAAATCGTGGAATTATGTGATGACTCGAACGAAATACTTACGAATTAGACAACAGATTCACCAATACTTGCTGTAATCTATTTTTAAAAAAAAATTGACAAGGTTTAATCATAAGTTCACAATGAATATTATTCGATTGTAAGTATCTTTGATTACCTTTCCGGATCGGATATCACAAATTTGGGTAATTTATTTGGTTCACAATCCAATATCAATTCAATTTGTTTAGTACCAGCTCTTTCACCAAATAATTCAATTGTTTTTTCTACCAAATCAAAAAGATTAAAAGCTCGATTCATTAATTTAATCTTTTGTGCTTCCATCTTTGCCGCGTCTAGAATATCATTCACTACAGAGAGTACCACGTCAGATGCACGTGACATTATGTCAATCATATCCTTTTGATCTTCTGTCAGCGGGGTCTCTTCAAGTGCCGATAACACTCCTATAATGGCCCCTAATGGCGTTCTTAATTCTAAAGAAAAAATGTTCGTGTTAAATACGCGTAAAATCGTTTCCTTGTACTCTTCCTTTTCAAAAACATTTAATTTCTTCCTTCCTTTTTTACGTACCATGACTAGTGTTAGCCAAGATCTGACCCTTTGCTTCATTCGCAGCTTTAGCGGCTTCCATTTGTGCATCTTTTTTCAACTTTTCTTCCGATAATTTAGAATGTGTTATAGCTAAACTTATTTGATTTGAAATTTGTTGTAAAAATTCTTTTTCCCAATCTAACCAATTATGATTTGGTAGTCTATGTGCTTTGATCCATCCCCAAATTGAATTATTTACTATTATAGCCACGGCCAATAATGATACATGTTTTTGTACGATAAATGAATAGAATTTCGGTATTATGGCAATTTCCAAATCCTTATGATCGGAATGTTGCACCATATTCTCAATCGCGGATATTTGTGAACCGGGTTCAATAAACTTATTTTCATTTTCTATTTCAGATAAAGTTTTATTAGCAATTAAAAAGTGATCGTCTAACTTGCTTCCGCCGCAAGAACTGCATAGCATTCCTTTTTTTCCAATATCACCTTTTCCGAAAAGTGCTGGATCACTTTGTTTTTTAATTTGCTCCGAGGTATACTTTACAGTATTTCCTTCCAAATTTTTTTCATTTTTATCTTTAGCTGAAAATGCCACAATGACATCATTACCCCCTTCATATTGTTCATTGGCTACTACAAATAATCTATCGGATGGTAATATATTATGTATCTCTTCAACAGCCGATGAAAGGGTCTCTTTTAAATTATATCCGGAATGAATTTTATTTGAGATGGAAAATAAAAGTTGTTTTGTCTCCGCCTGATGATATTGATGTAGGAAAAGTTGTTGACGTAGATAAGAAAGTTTAATGTTTACACGAACTCTCGCCATAAGCTCCCGTGCACTAAATGGTTTTGTTAAATAATCACTCGCTCCTTTGTCCAAGCCTTTAATAAAAATAATAACGCAACAAGGAAAAAGATTTAGGATAAATTCATTGTCAATTACTTATCTTTCACGTATATATATATAAATTACCTATTATGCTATCTCCTTCCTCAGCCTTGGCAGATAAAAGGATCACAGGAATTGATTGAGTTGCATTATTATTTCTAATATTTTTTAGCAGTTCATATCCATTCATATTAGGCATCAATATATCTATATATTGATATATATATATATATATAAAATATAAAGTTAATTTAGAAAATGATAAAGTGAAGAAAGATTTAACACGAAAAACATTGATTTAAAATATCATACCACTCAGAATTAAGTCAGGTGGACACTTTAATCTTTTTAATAATCTGAGAGCGTCACGTCCATCGAATGCACTATAAACCGTATATTCTTTTTGCAACAATCCAATAAGATAATTTCGCATGTCAGCATTATCATCGACCAACAACACTACATGCTTCGAGTTAATCAAAGGGATAGGATCTTCAATGGTATGAGGAAAATATTTTTCTTTACTCTCCAAGATCAATTCCTTATATTCATCAATCTTTCCATTATCAGAATCTATATTCATATCATTTTCTGTATCCTGTTCCTTTTCATTTTCTTCAAATTCCCGATCATTATTTTGAATCCATTGTAGACTTTCATCAAGATATAATTGTTTATTGTCAAACAATATATTATTTCGATCCAAAGTTAACAATCCCTTTCCTTTATTAAGGTCATCTCGGAAGAAAATTCTTTTCGATACCAAATGTTCATGTCCGGTTGGAAGACATATCTTGAATGTTGTACCTCGATCTAAAACCGACGTGCACGTGATGTCGCCCCCATGAAGTGAAGTGAGTTCTTTTACCAATGCTAATCCTATACCAGTTCCTTCGTGACAACGAGATTGACGTGATTTTATTCGATAAAATCTTTGGAATAGGTTTGGAATTTCTTCTTCAGAAATTCCTACCCCTACAGCATAATAAGTCACGTAAGCATAATGATAATCGATGATCCGAAGGAAATAACATCAGCATACCCGTATCAGTAACTTCCAGTACGACAACTTCTTTATTGTCCTTCCTATCAGCATCTAATCTTACAGTGATACCACCATTCCATGTGTGTTTGAAAGCATTCGAACCTACCATAATAAGAATAATTTATTGCTGTGTATGTACACACATAAAAAGCGCATTAAAAAAAAAAAAAGAATTTGAAATACTTACATAGATTGAAGATTATTTTTTCATACATTTCCAAGTCGACAAAAACTTTTTTTTCCAACCTACTATCAAAATTATCGGGTATTTCCACTCGATACTCCAATTTAAATAATTTAGCCATACTTTCAAAATTAGCCGCTAATTCCGATGTTAATTGTCCAATATCAACTTCATGATAGTTTGCTTCTATTTTATCAGATTCAATACGTGAAAACTATCAAATAAAAAATTGTTTGGATTTAATTAACGTAAACTTTAAATTTAGAACCAATTCAATCTATTTTACCTGTAACAACGTATTGACTAATCTGAGCAGACGTCTCGTATTTCGTTGTATCATACACAAATGCGAATACATGGGTACATCACGAGGGCACTCTTCCAACACTTCTTCGAGTGGAGATAACATGAGTGTAAGCGGTGCTGAACATTTTTCAAATTATTCAAGTAATTAATAAATTTCAAAGAAAAAATATATTATACAGATATATATATAATATGTATATATAGAATATTATTAATATTTATAATACTTACTACGTAATTCGTGAGAAATGTTTTGAAAGAATGAGATTTTTTGATCATTCAGACTTGCAAGCATCTCAGCTTGTTTACGTTCCTCTTCTCTAAATCTACCATGCGAAAGACTTGCACTTACTTGACCTATTACGAGCTACACACACCATAAAATTAATATATAATATCACGTGGCCAACAAATTAAAAAGGAGTCGTTTCGAGTTCAAATTAAAATTTCGTACGTGCAAGAATTCCATATATTCTTTATCAAGCGCTCTCTGTTTATTAATTCCAATAATAATGATAGCAGTTAAATCACCTGTTGTATTTTTCACCGGAAACAACACAGCATGCGTATAATCTTTCAATGTCACGGTGATATGAAAATTTGTTCTCGCAACATATTGTAAAGGCCAACTTGAAGAGAAATCTGGACTAGTGATAATTTTCTCTCCAGTTTCGAACAGCGTACAAAACTTTGGATCATTATCCAAACCAGACGATAAAGCATTTGATTTGCCCGGTTTAATACAAACAGTAGACTTTATTATATTGCCATCACTTTTTATTAATTCGTCAATCTCATCAGAAACATTTGCCAAGTCAACTATTTCTTCAGTATCCAACAAAAAGTCCGGTAAAAAACGCCTTAATTTATCTTCCGCAACACTTATTTCATCAAATCCATCAACTTTTTGAAGATCTAAATCTTCGTCGAATGTTGTGGCAACTAAATGGGCTTTCGGAGTATCAGTTGAGGGTGTGTTTGAAGTTGCGGAATGATTTTCTATAAGATAAATTAAGGCAT
Source organism: Funneliformis caledonium (assembly GCA_910591825.1). Taxonomy (NCBI): domain Eukaryota; kingdom Fungi; phylum Glomeromycota; class Glomeromycetes; order Glomerales; family Glomeraceae; genus Funneliformis; species Funneliformis caledonium. Next base: position 13,254 of record CAJVPQ010000089.1, read on the forward strand.
AAGGCATATCGGCATTATTGTTGCGTATTGTTTGTGTTATTAAATGACATGCATCCTTAACTGATTTCGCTCCTATGTGAATGATTAGCATTAATCACGTGAACACAAAAAAAAAATAATCGGGGCCTTATAAATCATCATTTGTTGAATCACCTGGAGTCTTATTGCCTAACTCCGTCAGAGCTTTGAGTCGCCTATTTGCCAAGACTCTCTGTGTAGTCTCTTGACTTGCGTTTAATATACCACCCATTGATCCATCTTCTTTAAAGATTGGACTTAATGTGAATGAAGCATATGTCTCTTCAACGTAACCATCTCTATCAGTTACAAAAAGCATATCATTTTCAAATCTCCCTTTGCGTGTAGCCATTACTCTAATTACAGAATTGAATAATTAACATTCGATATGAATTGTAGAAATGAACGAATATCAAAAATTTCTTTGTAATGAAGAAATGTACTCATTAAATATCGGTTCGGTTGTATGGTGGGTTTCTGGCCACACTTCTTTGAATGGCTTACCCAATGCTAAATAAAAAAAAAAGATATATCAAAAAAAAAAATCAGAAATTCACATGACATCGTACCAAGGACCAACCTTGAGGATGTTTCATTTTTAATATCGGTCTCCACACTATATGGAATGGGAATATTTAAGAACGAAATTATGAAATTAATTAACTCGGAAAATTTAACAAGTTGAGTCAACTTGATAATGACGTTACTTTGGTTATATATAGAGACGAACTCGGGACCATAGTATATCGATATCGGAAAAACTGAGTGTAGACATAAATTCTAAATTAAGGTAAATTACAATGGATCTATATCAAGTAAAGACGTCCAAGAAAAATTATTATCCATTGAAAAACTTACCACAGTGGATTTGAGAGTAGAATCCCATGTTTCCATAGGACCCAATGGAGTAGAGGACCAGTCATGGGATGCGACCAAGTCAACCACAGAGATTTCGTTATCTAATTGATTAGGAGGTTCGGTACTTCCGATAAACGACATATAAGCTTTTTATTACAGATTGAATATGGTAATAGTTAAAAAGAGAGAGTGATAAGATTTTTAAAAAAAGTAATATAATAATAATATAATATAATATTATCTACAATAAATTAAATAATAAATGATCAATAATAAAAAGATTTTGATGTTCCGAACTGGATTTTTTGAGACCTCTTTTTGCACGGCGTCAAACAATACTTTTTTTTTTTTTACAACAAAAAAAAGGCCCGAAACTTTAATTAAGTTACGTCCCTCAAATAGAAAAAAATTCTCCTTAACTATATTACTAAGTTTATGTTTTTTGTGATATCATGGTTGGCGTAATAAAATACTGCGCAAACCCTTAACATGCTACACCGCATATTTTCTTTTTATTCGTGTTCTCATAAATAAATTGGGAAATTTCTTTTTTTTTTTTTTATTAAAGAACCAGTGAACTTGTAAAGAGAAGAAATCAGAATAACGGATCTTCGAATATCATTAGCACATTCAATTTATTGAACAAAATTGATTTTAGGTAATAATTTGCTTAATTTGGGCATAAAGAAATTCAATTTCTGAAGTTTCGTTTAAATCACGGCTAGTTATTAATAATAAAAAGAACTTCCAGTACTAAACTATTGTTAATCACGTGGAAGTTGACATCAGGTTTCATAAAGGCAGAGAGATGTACCAAACAAAAGCGATGTTAAACCAGATTGAAAAGTAAAATTGAATACAAAAGCCTCTCTTTTATCTGTCTCTCAATGATTTGTTCGAAATTCCACAAACCTTTATTGAACGAGTGTTTGTGATGGAATCTATTCCGTTTATCCCGCCAATAGATAAATTTCTGGTTTTATTGGCTTGATAAGAAAATGAGTCGATGAATTGATGATTTCTCCGAGACACAAAATACTCAACCTCAAACACAGCCGCATAATCTTTTTTCTTTAGAAAATTTTATCACATACTTGACAATTTTTTTTTTTTTCATTTCTTTTTTCATTTATCATCTCTCCAAGAAATTATAACATTATGCGTTCTTGAAAAAAACCTCACATCGGATTTCAAAATGTAAAGTAATTACATCACAAACGTGATAAATATGATGAAAAAGTTTATTTAGGTATTCTTTGTTCTTCATTAACAAAAATTCTTCAATTAACTCTTGTAAGATTTTTTTATACATTTTAACTTTTTTATTCACAAAGATTTTTAAAGAAATTTTTTATGCAATTGCTTTTTTTTTTTAATGACACGAGAAAGGAAAATAAAAATAAAATAAACAAAATCTAAAATTTTACATTATTTTTTTTTTTTTTAAAAATATTTTTTTTTTAAAAAAAAAAAAACCCACAAACAAAAATCTCGAATCAGACAGATCACATCCTCCTTTAATTCTATAATATTTCTGCTGTAACTTTTTAAAATAGGTTGTTTTTCTAAGAAAAAAATAAAAACGGAAGGAAAAGAAGAAAACAATAAATAAAAGGGAAAAAAACTAATAATACAGATTTTTTTTTTTTTTAAAAAAAAAAAAAAAAAAAAATAATTTCTATATTAAAATAAATATTCTTTTTTTTTATCTAGATAACAACCGCAATAACTCATTGATTACTACTGCACTTTTTTTAATAAATCCCAACCTGCAATCGACTGATCGATTTGGTCCGGAGCTGCGTCAACCAAACCATATATTCATTACATATTATTATTACTGCTATTAGAATAATAAATTAAGCTAAGTAAAGAATTCCCTCGGTCTTTTTTTTTTCATTAAAATTCCAATAAGACGGCAGTAAAACTAAAATCTAATTTTTTTTTTTTTAACTCTCAAATTATATAATAAAGGAATTATAAACGGACATCGTTAAAAATCTTAGCTATATGCAACAAGTGACAAAAACCAATGCAGAAAGTACCATAAGGGAAACCGGTTAGATAAGAAAACATAAGATTTGTCATAAGTTTCCAGTCAATTACGGTTATTTGGTTATTTCCCATTTTTTTCTCAATTATCGACATTATATCAACACGATATGAAAATAGTCACAGAAAATCGCGCTCAAAAACCCCATCCGAATAATGTCTACTGAATTAAATATATTTTTTTTTTTTTTTTTTTTGCAGGAACAATTTTTTTTTTTTTTTTGAATAAGCCAGCTTTTTTGTCAAAAAATCAAAATAAACCCGTGAAATAATTGGGTTTATTTTATAAAAATATTTATATATTCAAACTTTCCATAATGAACCAAAAGAAGTCTTTGGCCTTGGACGTTCACACAGAGTACCTTTTTTTTTACAAAGTAGAAATTAAACCAACCGCAACAAAGGAAAACAATTTTTCAACTTTCAAATTACACATATTCTAACTCAGATAGTCTCTCTTATTTATTCAAGTTCTCTATTGATCCAACTTTTAATTCTAATTTAAGCGAAGGATTGAAGTAACTTCTTTTTATTATCCCAGATGAAGTCTTGAGTTGACTATTCTTGATCTTTGACTGTATTGGATTTGTCTCCGTCATGGAAACAGCCCATTGGGATTGGGGTGTGGTTGGCGAAGTTGGTGTAAGTGGTAATTTGGATGCAAAGTCAATATCCATAGCATTACAATTATTCTTATCATCTATGTCACAATTTAAATCATCGGAGTCTTCCATCTCATTGTTTGTGTAATCTGATATATCCAACGGTATTGTCGGAGGTATAACCTCTTGGGGAAGATTAGCAACCTCGATAATCTGATCAAACTAAACTCATCGGAAGAAAAAGAGATTTTAAAATTTAATTTTTTGAAGTATTTATGCCTTATATGATGCTTGCAAAATTTCAAAACCTACCTTTACAAAATGCATTTTATGTATTAGGAATCTCTCTCTCTGTACTGCTTCTAATGCTCCAAGTTCTGAAGGACGTTTACATTTCGGTGGAACCCATACAATTGAACGAAGACAAGGCCATAATCTTTCCTTTTCTATAGAGGTAACTTCTCTTTGAACTAGATTTGGATGTTTTTCCAATAAAGTGGATAATGGGTATTGTAAAAACAGTTCCACTTGGAAATCGACAACGAACAAAGGAGAACTTGAAGGTTCGGCGGTTGCGGCTATTGGAAATCCTGGACGATCTGTGACTAGTTGTACCGTATAAAATGGACCGACATCATTGTTGGATATTTTAAGAATTGGATTTTCCTGAACATTAACTAGTTCCATTGGTTCCAAATCTGTATTTATAATATGATTCACTTTTATTTTTTTAGTGTTTGGTATTGACGACTCTTCGGAAGATTCTTCGCCTGATAAAATCCTGTCATCATCATCTTCTTCTTCTTCATCTGACTCAATTCTCATCTGATTTGGTGTGTTGTCGGTTTGGGTACCCGAATAATCATCGGGATCCAATTCAAGGGAATCACAGAGTAATTCCACAATATCTCTTCTTCTACGAGCCATATCAAGTGGAGTTTTACCATCAATATTTTTATCGTCAGGTTTAGCATTATTGGTCAATAGAATATTTACAACGTCACCATGACCTTTATGAGATGCATCATGAAGTGGAGTATGTTGTTTGTGATCTTTGATATTAACATCCGCACCTAAAGCTATTAGTATTTCAACAGTAGTAGTATGACCTTCATAAGCTGCCTCATGCAAAGCGGTCCGACCATTATGATCTTTAGCATTAATTAGAGCCCCAGCCTCGATCATGTTTGCAACCATTTCACTATTACCGCGCTTTGCGTTCAAGTGAAGGTTCGTTCGACCGGTTGATGGATCTTTAAATCTGAGGTCCATTCTCAAAACATCATTTGCCGAGGTAAACGCTCTTGCACCGTTATTATGTGTTTCACCATTTAACTTTCTACCGTCTCTAAATGAACGTCTTCTGGCACCTGTCGGATAAATATTAGACCTTAAGTTATCACTGCTATTATCATCACGTCTGATACGTGGCCTTCCACGTTTTCCCCCGCTCGATTGTTTTTTTGTCTCTTGCTCTTTTGAAGGTTGAAAGGTCCTCATAAAATGCGATCTCTTCCTTTGATTTCTAGGTAATATTGAATCACTAATTCGACTGTTATCTTCATCCTTTGGCTTTTTATCTTGTAATTGTCCTTGTTTATTAGTTTGATACACAGGAGTTCTGACAATTTCAACAGATGTCCTCAAATAATCTATTACGCGATCATCCGTTGCGTGATCTTCGGGTTTTTCCTCTTTTACATTTGTTTTTTCAGGATCTGCACCATATTGCATTAAAACCCAGACAACTTCTGCATGACCTTTAGCACTTGCGTCATGTAAAGGTGTGTCACCATCTTCAAATGAAGCAGCATTTACTTCCGCACCCTGTTCTAAAAGGTATTGAACAATCTCCAAATAACCAGCCAAGGCAGCTTCATGAAGGGATGTCCAGCCTGCATGATCTTGAGCATTAATGTCAGAGCCTCTATTTATTAAATCTACAACTTTTTCTAAATTTCCTACTTGACAAGCACGATGCAAATTAGTTTGTCCTGCTCTGTCTCTAGCATAGACATCATTTTCATCGATATCTTTCCGTCTACCACCAGTTCTCCTCTTATTTTGTTGTGTACCATTATTATTATCTTCATTGATAATGGGTTTTACCGGATTTTTTTTTCTACCAGGTTTACTTTTTTGTGCAGCCGGCCTTCCCGGTTTTCCTGGTTTCCTTCCTCTAGGTTTGCCAACTGTTTTACCAACTACACTATTTTTTCTAGGTACGGCATATTCTATAGATTTATAATCATCCTCATCATCACTATCTTTAGAAAGTTGTTGTTTTTTTGCTGGGCGACCTCTTCTTTTTGGTTGTGCAGTTCTACTTGGCCCAGCTCTTGCTGAATCATCATCTTCCTCCTCCTCTTTATATTCACTATCACTATCCATATCATCGTCTTTTGAGCCCACCGAACTTAATTCCGAACCATCATCGAAATCGTTATAATCGCCTTCAAAAGATGGGTGAGATCTACCACGTTTGCCCTTATTTTCATTCATATTTATGTCATCTTTCTTATCTTCTATTTGACTTGAATATCCAATTCTTTCTTTTTCTGCTTCAGAATCTTCACTTATAATTGTTGCACATTCGTCTTCAGAAATAGCATTTAATGCTTCAAGACTATTTTTTCCACCCATTCCTTTTTTTTTATTATTATTATTATATGGGTGTGTATATATTATTAAATTTCCGTCCCCCTTTTTTACCTTAGAATGATATTATTAATAAAAATAAAAAAAAATAATAAAAATAAAATAAAAAAAAAAATGTAGTTAAATTTTTTTTTAGAACTAAATTTTTTTTTTTTTTTTTATGAAATATATTTTTATATATATTTATATATTTTTAAAGTGGGTTTAAATAAACAAAAGACACCAAGATTTTAAAGATGAGAAAAAAACAAAACAAAAAAGTAAATAGATATATATTTATATTTATAAAAAAAATGTTTTTTAAATATACGTGAGAGTTCAAGAAAAAAAAAAGAAAAAAAAAAAAAAATACAAAATAAATAAATAAAAAATAATTTATTAATTAGGTTAGTGACATATATATATATATATACGATAAAGAATTATTTACCCACCTTTTTGAGTTCGTTAGTTGGAATCTCGTTCGTTTATTATTATTATTATTATAATTATTATGATTATTATTATTTTTGAAGAAAGAGGAAGAAGAAAAAAAAAAAAAAAATCCTTTGAAAGTTATGAAAAAATAAAGCCGAAGTGCAAGCACTTGCAGTATCATTCAATTAGGAAAAATAAGAGTTTTTATGATATGTTCACAACAGATAAGCAGAAAACGGCACAAACCCAAAAAAGGAAGTGGGCTGGGTTTAGTACTACTACGTTACGCCAATCATTATCAAAAATAATGGAAAAAAATTTTTTTCAAATCATGTGATATTGTGATCCGGAAATCGAAATCACTTTTAGCCCGGATCAAGGATTTTTTTATGTTATGCAAACACTCAAAAGCTTTGCAGGAACCTTCTTTTAACTCTTCAAATCAGAGCGAAAAAAAAAGAAAGAAAGAAAAAAAACGCGAATTTAATTAAATATCAATGGGGAATTGGGGCGTTATAATAATAGAATTGTTTTCTATTGATAAGAAAATATTGTAACCATTGGTTACTTTTTCACGCAATCAAATGAAAAGAATGGAAATTTTACAATGATCTTTTTCGCTAATTGCATAATACCTATACCGTTTATAGATTGCAATATAATAATATAATTACAAACATTTCTTTAGGATCCAAATAAGGGTTAATTATGGGAATTCATTTTTAAGGATCCCACCAAAATTTAAAAAAGATTTATTTATAGATCATATCCCAAAAAGTGAGACTTCTAATTCCGCCCCAAAATTTTACCATCCAATTCGGAATTCAGCCAAAAAAAAAATTTTTTTTTAAGGATAATAAAATAATGCTCGAGTAGAGTTTTAAATATATACTCGGTACAAATAGATAATTTTTTCAAAAAAAAAAAGGGGTGGTGAAAAGATTGCGTCAAGATTTAAATTATGTTATTTCTAGCCAAATGGATCGAAAGAAATATTTTGTATAAAAATTAGATTTCATGGAGCTAAATTAAACTCTTAAAATTCCAGTAAGCATATAACATCAAAACCTAAATTATGAAGACAAAATAAAAATTAGTTAATTAAAAATTTTCTTGAGAATCATGAGACACGCCAATTCCTTACAAAATATCAAGTACCATGATGTGATGAGATCATTTTCTAATTAGTTCATAAACATTTACTTTCCCCTCTTCGGCCAGAATTCCCAATCCTTGAACCGCAGTCATTTGAAACACGGTTTTCAATTTATCAAAAAAACGACCTTCTTCGTCTTTATTTAATCCTCTCCTTTTGTATCCAAGATATATCTTTGTACGGCCTGGAGTACACACGGCTATAAAGGTTTGAATAAGGGTATCAAATGATTCTACATAAAAAGAAAAAGGGAATCACTTAATATTAATAAGTTTATGGGAGTCATAAGGGTCACCTACCAGGTTCATACACGACGTCTGAAGCAAAGACGTAATCGAGAATTTCCAATTTTCTTATACTCGGCATATCTCCCCATTGTAATACTTTTACATCAATTTTCACTTTATTACAGGAATCCAAGATATATTGATTCAACGCCAAGTTACCACGGATTAATTTTAACGCGTGCTCCAAGTCGGTTATTATAATATTAGTTGTTGAATTATTCATGGTTTCTTCCGGTCTTCCAGAAGATAAAAATGCAGCCAAATATAAACCGACAAATCCGGTTCCCGCCGACAAATCCAAAATCCTCTTTCCAGTAAAAAAGTTTTGATCCTTAAAAATCATATCCTTAATCATTTGAACAATAATGAATGCAGAATCCCACACTTTTCCAGGAATTCCAGCATCCCACAATTCCTTAATTATCAAATACTTTCCATTTGGCAAAACGAAACCTCGGTAACTATCAACAAGATAATCATCAATATTCCAAGGACTTTTTTTACAAAGAGACACTAAAGTAGTTCTCTGTTTTGAATCCCATGAAAGATTATTAGATTGAATAGCATCATCATTATTTTCATTGGATCCACTTGGAGGTAAGTGATGGACGCAAGAACTAGAATACGCTTCACAAGTAACAAGACGAATAGGACCAATACTCAGGGGTACAAGGTAATTTTCATGTACACATCGATTTAACCCTTTATTATTTCCATTCATGGTATTATCATCCTTAACGCTATCGTCTTTAATATCATAGTTTAAAACTTCGTCACTTCTATTAATAACTTCTTGAATAGGATAGACATACAAGTATAATTGTTTGAGAGATGTTTTGGAAGAAGAATCTTTTCGCCAAAGTTTGTCACTTGAATTCCCATTAGAACCTTCAGATTTGCTTAATATATTAGATTCACCGGAAGAACAATTGAATTTGTTAAATTCGTTACATCCATTGGATTCTACGTGTTTTATCGACTTTACTATCCGAAACTCCAACCCTCCTTTACCCCCGTTTTGTACCCCAGCCCAATCTGCATCAGCGCAATCGCTCCATTCACGAGATTCTACACTCATTGGACGAACTTGAACTTCAAACTTTTCTTTTTCTGATCCTTCATTAATATTACCAATTTCCAGCAACTTGCATCCTAATGCATAACCTTGAACTCCATATAAGTCTTCTTTTCTAAATAATCCCACTTCACTGACAAACATTAAATCTAACGTATACCACATATTCACATGAATGTTGGGATGTAACGGTCTTCGCAGCAGCAAGCGATAGTGGAATTTCTTCGCGATTTCATCAAGACATCCCGCATCCCTATCTATTAAGCGAAATGCCTTGCGACCATCGTTGCGTCTTGCGGCTTCTTTCGCAACTAAATCCTTCATACGTCGTTGACGATCATTAACACAATGTAGATTGATTAAAATAGAATTAAATTTAAATTGTGCTATTAATGGAATCATGTGAGGTAAAAAAACTGAAAGTACCCCTTCCGTTTTGAAAGGGATCATATTATCTCTGTTTTTCTCGAATATTAGAGTTTTCAATGTGTCAAGATCATTTTTGGCACGCTCCCAACTCTCGAGTGATTCAAATGCCAAGCTTCGAAGCCATAATGCCAGAATTAAACAAAACGAGAAGTCTTCGGAATCAACCGAGAGATCGTCTAAAGGTAGGCTAGAAGTTGAGGCAACCGTTTTGGCGGCAATCTTTACTACTTCGGTGGTTTCCGATACAACTTGATGATGTTCTCGCATTTGTTGAAAACACAAAGCACGCGACAGAAAAATATGTTCTCGTGCTTCGTAACGTTTATTGTTTTGATCAGAAAGATTTGGTAATAAAGAATTAAGAAATTTGATAGCAGTAGTGTAGTCTCCAGAGGTGTATGCGTTGTTCAATTCTTCGAAACCTTTTGGTGGTATTGGGAAATCCTTCCAATTGGAAGGATGTTTATATTTATATGGTTGAGAGGGTGACATCTTTTTAAACTCTTTGAAGGGTTTTCGATAGAAAATACGGCTTACAAATAAATGAAAATTATTTAGTAAGAAACGAATGGAACGAATTAAACAGTCGACGATACGGAAAGAAAAAGAAATTTGTTGCGAAAGCTTTGCGAAGAAATTTTTTTTTTTTATGCACCTTTTTTTCAGGCACAGCAAGTAGATGTTACATAAATACATAAATGCCGATGTCACAATATAACTTGTTTTGCTGGTTACGTCATTTCAATTCTTGCTTACTTTGTTAACAATAAGCAATTTCATATGCCAAATAATTTCATTGACAGCAATTTTGCGTAACTCGATTTTCAATATACATACATATATAAACAGTGTACAGCATCGAAGTGGCGAACCTATGCTGTGCCACAGTTCGAACATTTCATCCAATAGAAGGATGACCCCTAATAATGAAGCATTTGCCACTTGGCTTCAATAATATTGCGGTAGAGGCTTAAATAAAAAACAATCAATTATTTGGAAAAAAAAACTCACATGATATGAATTTTATCAAATCAAAAATTTCCAATTGGAAATATTAATAATATAAATTTCTTTATTACAAGCAAGGAAGAAGATGAGAAGCGAAATAAATTTCATACATCATATTCTACTTTAAACAATCCTTGAAATATATTAATGAAATCATATGCACAAAATGGATTAATGATAAGTTAACTTCCGAAATAAAAAAAGTTTTTTTTTTTTTTTTTTTTTTTCTATTATATTATCCGGATTTGAACAGGAGTATTGCGATTTGTCCAATGTAAAAGTAGATGAAATGCTTGGTTTCTGTTATAAGTGTTATTTGATAAATATTATGAATAAATAAATAATATATACGCGTTTATACAATTAATAACATTAAATAAATAAATAAATATTTTTATATAAAATATATATATATATATATATTAATTTTAATTAAGATAAAATATCGTCATCTTGTATTCATCTTGAATTCATCTAGAATTCTAGATGAATAATTTAAATCGGCTCTTTTTTACAAACTTACCGTGAGTCACGTAGCTTCCAAAGTTTCTTCCAACGATGCAGTGCCAAGTCGTTCCATATTTTTTGTCGAACTCACGTTTAATATAGGCTGCAATGTCTTTTTCAATGTTATATTTTTCCAAAGCTTGATTAGCACAATCCAGAGCTTCACGTTGCATCTCATCGACCATGTCAACGTTCTTGATGACTGGTTTATTATTTTCAGACATTTTTTTTTTTTTGTTGATTAATTCTTGTTTCCCTTGGTAAGTAGAAGGTTGTTATATGTTAAATAAGAGTATTGTGGTTTAGGTACAAATAAGAAAATGCTTAGGAAAACAGAGAAATGTTTGAAGTTTTATACGGAACACAACGAAAAACTCGTTTATTTTTTTTTAAGCCTAAATTTCCGAGTGTCGTTACACGAACACGTCATCATAATTTCCGGCAATTACTTTTACCGAAAATTTATTGTAATTAATTTACAAACTACGAGGTACCTCTTTAACGACTATACTTTGAATAGAATCTCCTTCTTTAAAGCCATTGAACCCTTCAAATGACATCCCGCATTCCAACCCTTTCTTTATTTCATTAACTTCCTTTTTCATTTGTTTTAAAGTTTCCAAAGAACCTGTATAGATAAGATAGTTGTATAATCAATTAATAATTCTTTATCAATATAATGGTTTTTGATATAGATTCTCACCTTCCCATATTTGATTATTATCTCTAAGGATTCTGACTTTTTGATTCTTAAATACTGTTCCGTTGGTTATACGGCAACCAGCGACTGGCTTGAATTCTTTGCTTTTGACATTAATTTGGAAAATCTGTAATACCTTAGCCTCCCCTGTGACATGCGTTTCTAAAATAGGTGGCAACAATTTGCCCAATTGTTCTTTAACTTCATCCAAAAGATGATAAATAACTTTATAAAACTTCATGTCCACATTATCTATCCTCGCCTGTGATTGTACTTTTTTGCAAGCTTTAACGTTAAAACCTAATATTATCGCTACCATACGACATGAAAAAATTGAGATAAACATCAAAGATCTTAAATAAAAATAGAATGATTGTGATTGTGTCATTTAAATACCTTTAGCTACGTTTGCCATTTGAATGTCTGATTCTGTTACATCTCCAACTCCAAAATCAATTATTTTGACACATACTTCATTATTTCCTAAACCATACAATGCATCTACAACAGCTTCAGCCGTACCACTCACATCAGCTGAAAAGATAAATAAAATGATTTAATTAAGTCATATTAAAATTCTTTTCGATTTTTTAATAAATTGTCACACACCTTTGACAACAACGTTAAGTCCTTTCTTGTTGGTATCCACTAAAGGTTTTTCTTCCTTTATACTTGGTTGAAGCGGAACCGCCGTTGGATATTCCTTAAGTAAACCTTGATGGAACATCCATACTTCTTTTTTGAAATTCCTCGCATTTGCTCTTTCGGTCTCAAGCTCTTGCTTTCGTTGCCTTCGCTTTTCATTAATTACTTCTAAATCCTTGAGTTGTTGATCTCGTGACCTATTCAATGCTCTATTCGCTACAACAGTTTTGGCGAGTTCCTACAAAAAGGAAAGGCGAGTTATAACAAATCTTGTAATAATCACCTTATATTCAGATATATAACTACCTCATCTTTGGCTTGGAGCACCTCGTCTCCAGCAACTGGTAATTCTTTCCATCCCGTTACTTTAATAGGAGTACCGGGTAAAGCATTTTTAATTATTTGGCCTTTCTCGTCGGTCATCACACGAACTCTACACCAAGTAGTGCCTGCCACTATAATGTCTCCTTGCTTCAAAGTTCCACGTTTTACCAAGACTGTTGCAACGTTTCTAAGATAAAAAAGAACAGCTCAAAATATTAAGAAAAGTTTTAACTTCTTAATAATCTAAACATTTAAGTCTCATACCCTTTTCCTTTCTCTACTTGTGACTCAATGATAGCACCTTCAGTCTCAATATCAACTTCAGCACGAAATTCAGACAATTCAGAAAGCGTTATAATTGCTTCTTCTAGTCTATCCAATCCTTGTCCCTACATTCCATAAAAACGTTACAAATTCCCGTATTTTTTTTTTTTTAAAAAAAAAAAATTCATGGACTTACAGTTAAGGCCGATACTTCAACTGATTGAGTTTCTCCGTCGTATTCCTCTAATTCTACTCCATTGGATAAAAGGGCTTCACGAACCTTTTGCTAATTAATTTAATTATTTCCACCAAAAAAAATCGTTAGATACCTGACGATAATCGATATTTATTTATTGCCTCCATTTACCGGGTTTGCATTATGTCGATCTATTTTGTTGATAGCCACAACCATTGGCACTAATGGAACAAATTGTCATTAAAACACATCTTTATAAATTATAAGGGAGGTTCGGTATATATATCTTTACCTCCAGCATCCTTTGCATGTTTAATAGCTTCAAGAGTTTGGGGCATGACACCGTCATCAGCTGCCACAACCAAAACTACTATGTCAGTTACAAAAGCGCCGCGGGCACGCATTGCGGAGAATGCAGCGTGGCCAGGAGTGTCAAGAAACGTAATCGTTTTTTCCGAAGGCAGCGAAACTAACAGATTTAATGCACACATTTGAAATTATTTCAACAAGAAAGAAGAATTACATAATCATAATTAAACACACCGCTTACCGGAAAAGGCACCAATATGTTGAGTAATTCCACCTGCCTCTCCAGCGGCTATGGAAGATTTTCGCAAAGTGTCTAATAATGTTGTTTTACTAATAAAACAAAAAGGCACGCTTGAAAACAAGGAGCGAAAAAATTTATAATCAAATAATCATGAATCACATACCCGTGATCTACATGACCTAAAATCGCAACTATTGGAGGACGAAGTGGGAACTTGGACATATCGGCTGGTTTCGGCCTTGATATACATTAATACATGAAGATTTTGATAAGAAAAATTAATCAGCAATACCATTTCACAAAAGGAATATTAAAAAAATGTACTTTGGATATAGATCAATTGCGGCTTCAGAATTGACCACAGGATTTAAATCATATTCCATAGCGATCAATGATGCTTCTTCAGCATTCAACACTAAAATAACAACGATTATTAAGATGATCGTGAAATAAATGAAAAAAAAAATAAAGAAATTTCTGAATTAACTTACAATGATCATGCGAAACGTATTCGATTCCAAGATTCTGTAGCTTTTGTTCAAAAGTCGCTACAAAAGGAAACATTCAAGCCTGCATTTATATTAAAATTAAAGAATATAATAAAAAAAAAAAAGTGATTAAATTTTTATTAATGCGTAAACTGCCCACCTAAACGTACGCCAATCATTTTAGCCAAGTTAGCGATGCTAATGGCTTCGGGAATAAATACTTCCCTTTGTAACTTTGGTTCAATTTCTTGAACTTGACTTTTTTTCTTTGGACCATCAACTTCATAATTTACATCAAAATATCCATCTTCCTCATCCCAAAGTTCGCGTCCTTTTTTCAAAGATTTTGGTTTACGATGCTCTGGCTTCTCTAAAACTTTATCTTTTTTAGAAGCGAACTTTTGACGGGTACGAAGTGCAGATGAGTGATCATCGTTTTCAACGTTGATTTCCTGAATCGCTTTTAATTCAGTTAAAGCGGAAACAAAATCAACTTTGCTTTCTAGCTTATGATCAATTTCTTTTTGATGTCGAACAATCGGTGGTCTCATCCTTTTCTTCCCAAAAGGATATTTGTCTATATTTTTACTAAAATACTGCAATCCCGAAGAATTCTCCATAATTCTAGGATCAGTTGAACCGGACATATTGTTTCTAAAACCTGCATTAAATGCTTCTGATTTTTGCGATCTTTCCCTAAAATCTTCAGGACCATTATTAAAATGATCCGTCCTTGATAAATTGTTTATAAAAGGTTTATCCCCCAAATTTTTAGATTTATATCGTGACCAATTTCTTTTTGGCATACCATTAGAAGTTTCACTTTGGCTAAGGTTATTTGATTTATCACATTTTGTGCCAAGTAAGTTATCTTTTTCATTGTTTGAAAATAATAACAAATCCTCACTATTCCTTTTTGAATAATCAACGTTAGATCGTTTTGCGAATAGTGATTTCGGTTTTTCCCACTTATTTTGATTTAATTTATTAACTTTCATGTATGCCCTTGCTATTTGACATTGTCTTGGAGATACATCAGAATCAGGATCGATTATGAGCCGATCATCAGGTTCATCCTTCAATAATTTTGTTGTGTTATGTAATAATTTTGTCTTTCTTCGAAAAATGGCAACATTTGATATCAAAGATGATGGAATTATTCCACGTTTTATGAACTATAAATATCATTGAAGTATTATTTGAAAATTTTAATAAAATCGTCAATTATCTTTCAAAGTTAAATTCTATAATTCCATAAGGGATAATAAGAATATATAATTAAAATATTACTGCTCACCCAAATGTTACCAAGTGATCTTAAATAAGTTTGCGAAAACATTTCCCATTTATCGATAAAACTAACAAATTTTTTACGCTTTAATTTCGTAACACGAAATCAAGTAACACAGCAATATGTGATTTTCAATAGTTTTTTAATTGGGATTCATGTTTTATTTGCAAGAAAAACAATCTTTTCTTCTAATTTCCAATTTTTTTTTTTTGAATTTTAAATTCACGTGATTTATATAAAATGATTTAACATCAGAATTTGCGTGACGTACGTTTCAATTAACATTCTTTTTTTGAGTACGACACCTTTCAAATAAATCGATTCTGGTGTGAATCCAATGTCCAAATATCCGTCGAATACCTTTCGTATTAATGGTCACTCACCTACTTTAAATTTCATACCTTTAACTCTTTGTTTTTAAAAACAATTATATATTTCGACTATTTAAGCAGCCATCTTTTTATTTTTAAATCTACGTCTTTAACATCCGTTAAAACCAGTAGATCGTTGATGGCTGGCAAATACCCAAGGTAAGCTGTTTAAATATTACTATTTTAACTTTTATTGATTTCAACATGATGTTTAAGTGCGATACGCTCGTCGCATAAAGATTTGAGCTGGATTAAGATTTCATCTTTAACGATTGCCAATAAGATTTGAATGCTTAATAAAATTTGAACTTGATTTAATTAACTTGAAGACGAAGGTCGAACTCTTTAAATGAAGAAACGGATAGTCCTACACTACCGCCAATTCCTGGTGACAATGGCACAGAAACCCATTCAACTTCTATATCAGATTCTCCTCCTAATAACTGTCCTACATCAAGCGTGTCAACAACTACCACCTCTTCGCATAGTATACCTAACTCTTCGATACCAGCAACTGAATTACAATCGACACCAACTAATCCTAATTTTAATCATATTAATAATATTAATTCATCCTACGCCGTTACATCACCACCTTATTTTACGGTCACATCCCCCGTTACATCACCTCCAATATCCTCGAATTCTTTTCGACCTCCCTCGCCTGGCCAATCCTTAGATAGAAACCGCCAATCACTAGTATCCTCTAATCATCGTGATTCAACACAAACAAATAATCTAAATAATATAATATCAACGAGACGACATAATCATCATAATCATCATCGAGGAGAGGGAAGACGAAATGATTCACACCTTCCTATCACACCTCATGTAGATCCAGCACCCGCACCTGCTATGTATTGGTCAAAGATAAAAACTTATGGGAAATCGCCCCGAGCACTAAGAGCGCACACTGTCAACTTAGTAGGAGAATTAATGTTTGTCTTTGGGGGTTGTGACGCAAAAACGTGTTACAACTCCGTTTTCATATTTGATGCAGGTATGTATAATTTTATTAATTACATTTTTAAGCATGTATAACGTTATTTATTCAATTTATTTTATGGTTTAATTAGATACAATGTATTGGAATAAGGCTCGAACTATAGGTGAGCCACCGTCATCATGCCGTGCACATTCTTCTACACTGGTCGACAAAAAGTTGTTCATCTTTGGGGGTGGGGATGGGCCCACGTATTTTAATGACCTGTATATTTTTGATACGGGTAGGTATAAATAATTTTGTATATCAAAATTTTTTTTTAGCAAATTAAAATTTTAATTTCATAAAATAATTTAACGCATTGATTTTTTCATTATAGATACACTAACATGGTCTAAGCCCCAAACAACCGGTGATATTCCATCACCACGCCGTGCGCATACTTCAGCTTATTATAACAATAACCTATATATATTTGGTGGTGGTGATGGTGTACGCGCCCTTAACGATGTTTACACGCTAGATATAACAGACTTAAATAATCTCTCGTGGAAGAAACTAGAATCAAAAGGGACACCCCCAATTTCCCGTGGATATCACACTAGTAATCTTGTGGGAAGCAAGTTAGTTGTATATGGTGGAAGTGACGGCCACGAGTGTTTTGGTGACGTTTACATGCTGGATTTGGGTAAATTTTTGTCTAATTTTTAACCTTTTCTTTGGCTTTTATCATCAAATAATAATATATATATTTTTTTAGATGAGAATACGTGGATCCCAGTCTCGGTTGAAACCTCTTGTCCTCGACTTTCTCACACAGCCACACAAGTTGGCTCTTATTTATTTGTGGTTTGTGGGCATGACGGGACGCGGTACACCGCGGAGGTTCTGTTGTTGAACCTCGGTAAGTAAATGATATCACGTATAATTAATTCATTTGAGAATTTTTTTTTCATATTTTGATTATAATTAATTTCTTAAATTAATTAGTAACGATGGAATGGGAAAGTCGCAGAGTTTATGGGACACCACCATCAGGTAGAGGATATCATACAACTGTGTTGTATGATTCTCGCCTATTTGTCTTTGGTGGTTATGATGGCCACTCGGTCTTTGACGATATATTCGTCTTAGACTTATCTGCGTGCGCATATTTGCCGCAGATAACGAACTTCCAACTTCCGGACTATAAAAAACAAAAAGTGTAAAAATAATATAATATATATATATATATTTATTAAAAAAGAATTTTGAAAAGGTTGAAAACTTTTTTTTTGTTGTTTTTGATTTTGTCATACATATATATACACACACACACATATATATCGCGATTTATAGTTTCTAATTCAAGGAAAAATCTTTGTTTAAATATTTAAAATAAATAATTAAAAGAAAAAAAAATTAATAGTTTATTTTACTATATTTGTGATTATTTTTTTTTTTTTTAAAAAAAAAAAATTGTTTTTAAGTCTATTTTTTTTTTTTAAAAAAAAAAAAAAAAAAAAAAAATTTTGAATTTGATAATTTTTATCACTTACTTTGTAATAATCATTTATGCATTTTTTTTTTTTTAAAAAAAAAAACGTGGTCCTTTATAAGAGAAAATTAATTATTACCTATTTAAATCAAATAATAAATGTGTATTGATTCTCGATTTTTTCCAAGGTGTAAGATAATTTTTGTTGTAATTAAATGAAATGAAATGATTTAAATATACTAATATCTAATAATAATTTAAATATATATCTCTCTCACAATCAACTACTTACTTCTCACAAAAATCCCATATGTATTTTATATTCCAATTCTTCTTCCTCTGTCAATGCATCTAGACCTGACCAATTTGCTGAACTTGATCTCGGGCGAAGCCTATATTCTCGTTCTCCAAAGATTTCTATTAATAATAATAAAAAAATAATAAAAACGCGTAAGGATAACATTTTCTTTAAATAAAACGCGTTTTAAAATGAAGATAAACCAACCATCTATATTAAGTGGAAGAATTTTTCCAAAAATAGTTTCGGGGTCAATCGAAGATTGATGCATTAAAGCAGCCTTTAATTCGGGACTTTGCTCCCAATCCTTACGTAGTCGTTTATTTTTGATTTCAACTTTTTCATCTTCGCTAGAATAAGTTATAATAAGAGATTGATCAAATTAAGACGTGTCCAAATGTTTCCACGGATAATAAAACATATCAAACATACTCGCTATCTATTTCTGGTAATTCAATTTGTTTTTTATTAAGACCAAGCCGTTTAAGTTGATCATATAATTGAACTTTTTTACTAAATATAACGCTGGTATTTTCATTTGTATGAGCCGTTCTATCAAGTTCTTTCTGATTTTGTCCTGTTTGATTCTGTATTGTATCTTTTGAAATTTTATTATTATCAATCTTCTTTTTTCTCATTAAATCTGTGTCCTTTAACATAATAGGTAAACATAATGGCATGTGAGAAATGGATCAATCATAATATATGGTGGATTCCGTACTTCACACACCTTTCTTTTCGCGTCTGATATTACATTGACCTTCTTTTTTAACTCATCATCACGATTTTTAAGACTTTGTAGACGTTTTTGTTGCTCTTCTTGTCTGCGTTGACGTGCCTTCTCCCATTCCTTTGCTCTTACAAGCCTTTTATCTTGTTCCTCTTTTTCCTATTAAAATGTAAAAATCCCTTAATATTATTATATAAAAACAAACCAAACATTTTATTTCTATTTACCCTTTTTGCGGCAGCAGCTGCGAGAACCAAGGATTTGATTTCGGGTTTTTCGGGTTTTAATTTTGGTGTATGTTTTACAACAAATCTTTTTAATTGTTGAGTTACACCACCAGAAGAGGTATTCACAATTTCAACATTATTTCGCATAATTTGGCTACGTTCACGCGTAATTAATGTTGGAACGGTTAGACTTTCGCGGGGTTCAATTTCATGTTTATCTTTAAGTTGGTTAGGAATTTC
Organism: Funneliformis caledonium; assembly: GCA_910591825.1. Classification (NCBI taxonomy): domain Eukaryota; kingdom Fungi; phylum Glomeromycota; class Glomeromycetes; order Glomerales; family Glomeraceae; genus Funneliformis; species Funneliformis caledonium. The sequence continues at coordinate 33,068 of CAJVPQ010000089.1, forward strand.
AAGAAGCTCATTTTTCTTTAAATTTTCAACTTTTGTTGTCCGAAATACGATCTCTTGTAGATAATCTCTTAACCAATCGACCTCTTGCTGATATTCGGTTGAAAACTTTTGAAACTTTTCTTCGGCAAAATTTTCAAATTTCTGACGTTCTTTCGTTAGCCAACTCTCGCTTTCTTTAAAAACTTTGTTGGTTATCGCCATCATGTTTTTTTTATATTTAAAGAAATCAACAGGATATAAGGGGGAAAATAAGAAAAAACAACTAGGGATATCTGTCGCGATCCGATCATATGACCGATTTCGGTCCAATCTAAAGATTGGAAATCAGATTGATCTGAAAGTCGGTCTTTACGCGTTATTTTTAATTCTTTTGGCGTAATAAATATGTTGTGTGAAGTAAATTCTCTTTCTAATGATAATAACGAATATGAAGGTACAGTAAAACAACTTCACTCCTTCAAAACATTATTCACGTGTATTGTTTTGGGAGTTAAACAGCAATATATTTATTTTGCTAATTCCGTATTAATACAATTAATCACGTGAAGTAAATTAATTATTTTTCTTGTCAATGATACATCTTTTTATAGCTATATGAACGACAAATTTGAGAGTACATAAACATTTTAGATTAACTTTGAAATGTCACTCACCACTTCAAGTTTCTTTCTTCATTATTAATTTTTTCATTTAAGACCTCTACTCGTTTGGTAATCTTCTCATTTTTAAAGCTTAATCGCTCATCGGATCTCTCATTCATCATCATAAATTTTTCATCAAAAATTCTGAAACTTATCAGAAAGTCTTAATCGCTCATTCATGACGTGTAGCTTATTGAACCTCTCGTTAAAACCATTAATTTGCTAAATCGAAACAAGATGTTAAATATTTCATATATAAATAATGCTATATCTAAATTTTTTACATACATTTTTTAACTTTAATAATTCGATAAACTGATGACATAATACAATAAATTGTACATAATATAACGCGTGAAATTTTCGAAGGTTTAATTTCCTAAGAACGTTGTAAAATTTCCTTACCATAAGCTTCAAAATGTTAAGCATTTTGAAAATTTCAAGATTTTTTTCTTTGAAATTTTTTTTTCAATATTAAAATCCTTTTATATATTTTATTTGAATTTCTTGGTCATGCTTTTTTTATGACTACACTTGAATTGTCTAACTTAAAGTGTAATCAATAACTCCCGAATTATTTAATAAATTTTAAAGCTCTTTTATAATTGAATTTGATTATCTTAAATTAGCATTTCTATGATCTTTTAGATCTCTTAGATCTTTTAGATTCATTTTAAGAATTTGCAGCTTAAATAATTAATTTTAAATAATTAATTTTAAACACTTAAAGATAATCCTATTTTCTTACATATTAATATACAATTTCTCACTTTATTTAAGTTTTCAAATAGCAAAATTAGTATTCAGTATTATTACTTTTCTAATAATTCTTTTTGCTTTAGTTCTAATATTTACACTTGCTTGAGATTCTTCTATAATAAGTTTAAAATAATTGCTTTTTATTTTATACAATTATTTCTGAATTAAGTGATTAGATTGAGTGATTGGATTTGTTAAATTTAATCTTATTTGAAAGATTCAAAATCTATTAAATCTGCTTATTAAAGTTTAATAAGAATTAGATTAGTTGATATTAAGATATTAAGATATTTATGTTTAAATATCATTATAAAATTAAAACTTTATATTTTTAACTAAATTATTTAATTTTTTAAAAAAAGAATTAAAAAGAGTTGCTGATATAATATATTTTATTTTCAAATAAGTGTATTTTAGTAATTTAATACTCAAAAAAGTTCAATATAGTATATATTAACATTAATATAAAATTTTAATTATTTCAAAAAATTTTAAAATTCAAAATTTTCTTAATAATAATTTTCAAACAAATTTTCTATATTTTATAAATAAAATTCCATTTCTATTTTACAGTCACTTTGATATAACAAATAGATACCTAGATTGATTGGGTCTTTATAAAAAAAATAAATTGATCTACAATTCATTCAGAAGTATTTTCAAATTTGAAATTGATTCTAAAATATTTGATGATCTAAAAAAATTTTTTTTTTACAGAAATTAGTTTTAGAATCCACAAGACTTTTTGTAAAACAGTTTTCTTTGAAACCATATTTATAATTTTTTTTGCTAATAAGTATCCAAAAAGTTAATTAGTATAATAATAAACTAAAATAGCAATGTGTATCAACCAGTGCTGCAATAAATTGAATATTAATAATAATAAAGAAATATAATATTTGAATAATTTATTTATTATTTATAATGTATTCAAAAAATTTGTACATTACTAATTAGTCTATTATTAAATAAATATTAAGATGTTTATTATTAAATGAAATACTATTGCTATTTTTTAAATTACATAATTAATGAAAAAAATTTGTGAACAAATAAGTAATAAAGCTAAGTATTAATTTAAAAGACATCTATAATCCAAAGATTCATAAAAGTCATTCTTAAAAAAGAAAGAAAAAGAACGTTAGAAAAGTTTTTTTTCAAAGAAGAATCCCATTTAAAATCCATCTTTCAAGAGCTAATCCAAGAGAAATTCGATTATCCAAATGGTCTTAGAAGCTATTTTTACAAAAAAGAAAGAAAAAAGAACATTAAAAGTGCTCTTTATCAAAGAATAACCCCACCCATTCAAAACTTACATTCAAGAGTCGATCCAAAAGATTCTGAGATCCAAATGTTCTTGTTACTAAAAAAAAGAAAGGAAAAAGAACGTTAATAATGTTCTTTCTTTCTTAATGAATAATTTCACTTGCTTAAAACTTACTGAAAGAAAAGGGAGGGGGAGAAAAAAAGAAAGAAAGGAGAGGGAGAGAAAAAAAAGAAAGAAAGGGAGAGGAAGAGATGGGAGAGAGAAAAAAAATGTATAATTTAAATTTAAAATAAATATGGAAAAAAATATATTCGATAGAGTATAATTTAGAATGATCAGCCAATTTTCATAAACTTCTAGAATGTCAATCAACATTGTATTTAGAAATTCTGTTTTGGTAAATCACTGATTCAGTTCTTAAACTGGTTCTTAGGACTCTAGACTATATTAGGTCTAGACCTAATTTTCATGCTAAATTGCTTTTAGTTTTATCTAAGATTTTACAATATTCTGTATATATAAACTCTGATCACCTATTGCAACTTCCTTCAGATCAACCATTACTAGATCATCCAATGATACCACAAGGTCAACCACTATTTATAATATATAATGTTCCAGAATCACAATCCAGATAACAATTACCTCTTTCAGGATATCAATTACCTCCTCCTGTGCATCATATTTCTCAACCACCAGATAAACTATTCTAACAAATCATCTAAATCAATAACAGATTCATCCAAATTAACCTTTATAAATACTGCCATTTCAACTGTCTCAGCAACTACTACATGATAGCAATATTTGTGTTGTATATGAAAATCAAAGCATCAGAAGGGATTTACAATATGAATTTAATTTAATTGAAAGTTACTTTTAATATAATGATAAAATTATGGATTTGTAAAATTGGAAACATAAGCAGCAGCTGCAAGAGCCTTTTGAGATGTTTAGATGAAAGTGAGATTTTAAAGGTTTATAAAATTATCGTAAATCTTTCCGTTTTGTTAAAATAAGAAATTCTATTTATTAATTTTAATTTTCAATTTTACAGGTACAATGGGTGTAGATTTTAGACCAAAAGATTGTTTTAAATTTCCATTAGGAGAATCTTTAATTCTCACTTAATAGATTAACTGAAATGGATAGAAAGTGATTGGTTACAAGCAAATGTGATAGTTTTTGATCACATGATAAAACAAATAGTATAACATCAACGAAAGGGATAATAATCATTATTTTAATTTATTTAAAAAAGAAAAAAAGAGTGAAAGTCAAAGTGTCAACAGTATGATTGGTAACTCTTAAAATAATATTGAACAATTTTATAAAAGACAAAACGTAATAATATGCAAAAATTTTATTTAAATAATTATCAAAATATAATACATCAAATAGAAAGAAAGAAAGAAAAAGGAAAAGAAAAATAATCTATTTTAACAAATTTTCTGTATGAAGCTGATCAAGTACATAATTGTAATCACTATTGAGTTGCTCAACCGATCGATTTAATATTTGAATTCTTTCTTGATCTTGTAAACGACCATTCTCTTGAAGAAAACGTAATTCTTCTTTACGTCAATTATATGCTTCTTTGAGATGATTAAACCTATTATCTTGACGATGTAAACGAGAAAAAAGTTCAATTAGTTTTGTTTCTAAAAGATTACATTTTGCAGAAATTTCAGAAATTTGAGAAGATGAATTGGAAAGTTGTTTTCTCAAGCCTAAAATCTCTTGACGTAATTTCAAATTTTCTTGACAAGTTTCTTCTTGGACTTCTTGATGAGAACCTGTAGCCTGAATAGAGAAAGAGCACATATTAGAAATGTAAAGTTAGGCATCTTCGACCAGCGAGTACCAGTTCACGCAAAGGTTAGCTTAATAAACCCAACGATGTTCTAAATGACTACATATCAATACAGGACAATAGAGGCTGTAATAACCAGTTCTAAGCAAGGAAAACTCACGTTTTGAGAATCTACAATATAGTAAAAGAAAGAAGGCAAAAATGTTAATATGCTGCAGTCATATTAAATGAGGTCGAATATCTGTCACACTCTTTCAGACATTAGATAGATCACATATATATCAATCGATCAGGACAAGCCTGTACAAGATGCAGTTTATTCTACAGCCATCTTGTCTAAGACTATTCCTAAGTATATCCGTCTCACCTTGAAAAACTTTTTCGCTAAAATATTTTCTTTGACGAGCTAAAGCTCTACAATGAGTAGAAGGAGACTTTTTCTTTTTATTTATTCGAACCATGATAAAAGTTGAAAAGTTCTAAATTTTGCAATAATTTTAGAAAAGGGTAAAAAATTTTGTAAAAAATAGAAAAAAAATTTTTAGATGAAATATTTATAATTAAAAGAAGTGGTTATGAAAAATTCTCAAGACCGTAAGAATTATTTTTCTGCAGAAAATAAACAAAAATCCATTGGATCATATTAAATGATGATCATTTGTGAAAATCTAGAAGAATAAAAATCTGTTTAAAATTGACGTAATTGATCAATATTACTAAAATTGGATGATCATGCAATATTTACATCAGGAAATATGAAAATGTTAGATTTCCTAAAAAAGAAATTACTTGCATTATTTATGTAGTTTATGATTAGATTTGTGTTCAATAATTTAGATTTAGAAAAATTTAATTTTGAGAACAAAATTATTTCTCACTACAATATTCAAAAGTTAAGTTTAAAAAAAAAGGATTATCAGTAAAAGAAATTACCGTAACATCTAACATCATGTGAATTTGTTGATTAATGATAATCTTACCTAAATAATTTTTCAACTGTGTTTAATAATAATGATCAACATTAATTTTATCTGTAAAAAGTTTAAAAATTTAGTAAATGAAGCTATGGATATTTGGATAGAGCTCAAAATTTAGAAAAGGAGGATTAAAGCTGTGATCTGTGATTGCACTTTAATTAATCATGTGATCAAAATGATTGACAAATTTTCGTGATATTATTTTTATGTTAGTTAATTAAATTTAAATAGATTTAATTTATTAAAGTTTTTTTTTAAAAAAACTTTTTTTTAATAAAATTTTACATAGTGTGAATTAAAATAAAATGGTAATAAATTAAATAAATTTTTATTTGATCATTTAATTAATATTATAAATCACGTGAAATTTAGCGTTAAAGATCAGTAAACTTTATTAAATAAAAAATTAATTTTTCACATAAAACTAATAGTTCTACTCGATCTGGTCAGTCTGGTCTAAGCTGATCCTAGTCTTGTATCTAAAAAAAAAGAAAGAAGAATATAAGAAATTAGAAATTTTTGAACAAATGAAAGAATAAAACAAAATAAGAAAATGAAGCTTACCATAACCGTCTAGAATTCAGATCTGAAAACCTAAAGAAACATCTAAAAAAAGAAAGTAAACAAAAGATTAAAGTGAAGTAAAAAAATGAACTTACTGTCTTGTATACAGCCAAAGAGCCCAAAGATCTAAAAAAAAAAATAAATTGGTTAATTAACAACCAAGCGAAAGGAGAATGAAGCAAAGAAGAAAATAAATAAACCACTCACCTTGCACCTTAGATCCAGCTGAAAAGCCCAAAGATCTAAAAAAAAAGAAGAAATTAGTTAATTAACAACCAAGTGAAAGAAGGAAGAATGAAGCAAAGAAGAAAAGAAACGAAACTTACTACTTTGGATCTAACCAAAGTATCAAAAAATCTAAAAAAAAAAAAAAAAATTTGGTTGTTAACAACTAAGTGTCAAAACAATGAATAAAATAATGATAAACTATAGATGTAATAGATGTAATAAAATAAATATATTAATACTAATATTTAATTACATAATCGCATATAAGTACGCCTCTATACAATCACACTATAAGGCGATCCCGAAGGAGAGGGTCGATTGTAATTTAATTAAATTTTTTTTTATTTTTTAAAAAAAATACTAACATTAACTTACCTTGTAAACTGATCTAGAACCTCTAACCTTGAAACCTTTGGGTGGAGGTAAGTTTTAATACAATAATTTAATTATATTTTTTTTTATTTTTTTAAAAAAATACTAACATTAACTTACTTTATAGACCAATCTGAAACCTTTAACCTTGGAACCTTTGGGTGGAGGTAAGTCCTAACGCAATAATTTAATTAGAATTTTTTTTTATTTTTTAAAAAAAATACTAATATTAACTTACCTTGTAGGCCGATTTGAAACCTCTAACCTTGGAAACTTTGGGTAGAGGTAAGTAAGTTCTAATGCAATAATTTAATTAGATTTTTTTTTTTATTTTAAAAAAGATACTAATATTAATTTACCTTGTAAACCGATCCAGAATCTCTAACCTTGGAACTTTTGGTCCTAATACAATAATTTAATTATATTTTTTTTTTTTTATTTTTTAAAAAAATACTAACATTAACTTACTTTGTATACTGTTCCAGAATCTCTAACCTTGAAACTTTTGGGTGAAGGTAAGTCCTAATGCAATAATTTAATTAGATTTTTTTTTTATTTTTTAAAAAAAAATACTAACATTAACTTACCTTGTAGACTGATCCAGAACCTTTAACCTTGGAACCTTTAGGTGGAGGCAAGTCATAATATAATAATTTAATTAGAATTTTTTTTTATTTTTTAAAAAAAAATACTTATGATAAGTCTGAGATTACAGACGAAATGATATCTGACGAAGAAATTTTAAAAGCTGTTTTACCTGATCAAGAAGA